>PVJI01003170.1:0-82923 GCA_004026765.1 Micronycteris hirsuta
GGAGGTTTGTAATATCCATGGAAACAGAAGCCAGGGGAGGGTCAGCTGCCCGCATGGATCTACCCCTGGTGCCACTGAACTTTCACTTTTATTTCTGTCCATTCCTCTGTTTCCCAGACTGAGAGCTCCACCTCTCATGTAGTTTCACAAAGAATAAATTGCTAGTTCCTTCTGAGTTTTAGAGTCCCACGTGTAAAATAATAAAAGTAATGGCACTCCCTTTCCTCCATTGTTATTAGGAATAGCAAGACAGTGTATGGCTTGTGCTTTGCGCTGGTCTTGGCCTTCAAGGGCTCCACCATTTGGCCGGTTTCCGACACCACTCGGCTCCTCTGGCACACAGTGTCCCCGCCGCTACCCCCGCCCACCCACTTCACCTCGCATTCACACTCAGCACTTTGCTTTATTGTTTAGGTCAAGAGGTCAACTAGGAGGAGATTTCTCTGACCAACCCACGCTGTTCCTCCTTCCACACACCCCTCCAATGCACTCGAACTTCACTTACAGTTCAGGATATCCTCAGTCTTAGGAAATGATGTCTTATTTTAAATACCCAGCATCGATGTCAGTTCAATTCGGGTCAGGAATGTTTATGGAATGATCCCTACATGTCGCGCACAAGGACGCCTCTGTAAAGCTTCCCAGTTCCGGGGAGTGAAGTTCATTGCTCTCACATTTGAGTTCCGGGAGTATGTCCCAGTCAGGCTCTCCAGGAGAGAGAGCTGAAACACAGGTTGTGTGAGGCCGGCGTTAACTAGGAGTCAGGACAGTGGGAGGAGTGTGGAGGAAGCAGGATTGTACGGAGGAAGGAGGTCACCTGCGTGCAGCCAGCCCGAGCCTCAGGCAGCCTATAGTGCATAGTGCTCACCCGTGTTGAGCCAAAATGACCAGAGCGTCACGGGCCTCCCTCCCTTAGTCACTGAAAGGGGCTGTGCAGAGGACACGATCTCAGGCTGGCAAGGCAGCTCTGCCAGTGTCCGCAGCTGGAGACGGCCTGCTGGCCACAGTCCCTGAGCTGGGGCACAGCCTCACGCAGCACTTCAGCTTTGCCAGGAGCAGGCACATCGATGCTCTTCCCGGGTGGCATCTCCTGGGCGGGCCTATGTGGCGTGACCACGGGATCGATCCCATTGTCGTGTCCCCACGTCCATGTCTCCTAGGCTGTGAAGTGAGCCCCAAGCAACGTTACGTGGGAGTCTATGCCGGCAGACCGTGACCCTCAGATGGTGTCACTGAGGACGTGCAGGAAGGACAGGAAGAACCTTGAAATTCCCCGAAACAGTGTATGTTCTAATGCGGGCAAATGTGGGCCTTTCCAGGAGAGAAAGGGTCTGAGACATAATCAGTTTTCTACCCAGTGGCTGGGTCTCTTAAAGGAATTGTGTTCCATTAGGATCAAAATTTTCTCTTCCTGGTCCTTTGGGCAGTCAATGGTGATAGCAGCTAGGTGGGCCTGAGTGTGTGGGAGCCCACGGTGCCGCGCCCACACTCACACTTAGCCTTCATCTCTTCAACTGAGGTCACTTCATTCGCACGTGCGATGTGACCACAGTGGGATTTCTGGCACCAGAGGCTGGGTTACGTCACCTACGGAGCCATCGTGCCGTCTTGCCTGGTCGCAGTCAATGCTCTCTGGTGGGTGCCAACATGTGGTAAATGATTCTTCACACTTCATCTCACCCGACCACTGTACCTCTGACAGTCGTCCTTGTCCCCGAGCTCCGAGCCTTTGTCTGACCACATTCACCACGGCCAGTGACTCAGTGAGTCTATTCTAACCTTGGTCCTTGTGTCCACTGGTGCACAGTGGGTGAGGGGCCTCTCTGCCCAAAACTGTGCTCAGTGGGAGGGTTGTGGGAGGGAGGCTTTGGGGAGGTGACCATTCATTTTAGCTTGCAACTCCATTACTCACCACGAACCAGTGTGCTGTGCTTGGGATTGCCCTCCTCCTTCAGGGGCTGGGTGGGGTCCCACCACGCAGCCACAGGACGAGCTGGGGGGTGGCGCTCTTTTTAAAGGGATGACTGTCATGGGCGCCTGAACTCGTGTGGCTTGTTTGTGCTCTGCCTGTCCCTCAGGCTCAGTCCTGGATGTCACGCTCTCGTCTTGTGATGAATGGCTGTGGGGCCTGCCTGACTTTATTTCCTGGTGTGTGTGTGACAGAACCACATTCATAATGGGCAGTTGTGTCCACATTGCCATTGAATGCACTATGGCCAGATGTTTTGTCTCCACGTAGATTTGTTTCTCAAAAGCTTATAATTACCTGCGGCAGGTGGCTTGAATTTCTTCCTGACCTCCAATGGCCTCACTCCAATGTTGTATTTTTTCAAAAACACCTCATGGCATTTTTTTTTTAACCACTAGTGTCATTTCCAACACCATAGAGCATTCCAGATCATATGGCCAGCAACAGGGCTGCTTATGCAGCACCCCGGACCTGCCACGGCATCCGTCCTGCTTAAAGTTGGCAGCCTTCTGTGTCGTCCAGATGGGCCGAAGCAATATTCCGGAGGTGTGGACCATGTCCTTTCCAAAACCCAAAGAGACCCAGCAGGCGTGGAAATTCCCCTTCGTGGGGGGAGGAAGGAGACACAGTCACTCATTTTTTACTTTTGGAGGCCGAGTTCTAAAAACATGAGCACCTGCCCTCCTGAGTGTTTGACCCCTAAAATTGTACTGGGGTGTGTCTAGCCTCCAGACCTTTGTGAGGTTTATCTCCCAGCCCCTGAGGCAAATGTGTCCCACCCAGGCCTCCAGCTTGTTAGCCACGATTTGCTCATCCGGCTCAATCAATACGTCATCAATGTAATCCGTCTGTGTGATGTTTGGCAGAGTATTTAGAGTATCTAGGTCACTTTGGACTCTATTATTATGACAGAGAGTAAAAGAGGTCACACAGTCCTAGGGTAAAACTCCGTGTGTGTGCATGCGTGTGTTAGTTCATGCAAGCTGATTTGATATCTTTTCTGATAAGGATAGATAGCAAAGAATACACTGTCAAAATCCACACATCAGGTACTTGAGGCTGCATCAATCTGCTCTATCAAAGACATCGTGTCTTCCTGGTGGCTCCAGTGGCGGGGGCGGGGGGCGCTGCTCCTTGGTCGAGCTGCGGTAGTCTCCAGCAGCCCTCCAGATCCTTCTGCTCTTGACATTCTGCACCGCGGCTGACTAAAGGAGGTAATCACAGCAGTTGGCCTGCTCCCACATCTTTTCAATCCCCATGAGTGGCTATTAATCCTGCCTTCCCCCAGGACAGCAATTTCCAACCTGTGCACCGCAAGAGTTTTTAAAACATGCAGTTCCCAACTATTTAGTTAGGGTCGCTGACCTTTTCTCTTAGACTGTCAGATAAAAAAGTGACAGCACTCAACGCAACAACAGCTGTCCGTGTGAATGAATCACAATTATGCCTACTTTTGTCAGCTTGGCAAAAACAGTGTGTTTTGTGGTGCGCCGCAGAATTTTAGTAATTAGTTTACATGTAGCAGGAGATGAAAAACGTTGAAAATCACCACTCTAGGGTATGATGCTGTTTTTAATTTACTGCCTTGAATGAGAGGAAGAACAATCGGTAGTTTCAGAGGTTTCTACTTCACCTTCTCCACGGTGATAGGTTTGACCCCAAACACCTCCGTCCCATTATGGAGATTGTGTCAACTGCCAAATGTGTCTGTTCCCATTTCAGGGGCCAGAGAGGTGACTGTGGTGCTCTGGCTGCCGTGGATCCCAGCATGCTGGGTGTGGGCCGGGACCTGAGGACACCGCCTGACTCCCGCATGACCCTGCTTTAACGAAGGAACAGTTGTGGTGGTGGGCTTCGTGCGCCGACTTGGCCAGGCAGCGGAGTCCAGTGTTTAGTCCACCACCCGTGTAGGTGTTTCTGTGGAGACTCTGCAGATCTGGTTTACATCTGTGATGAGTCAATTTTGAGTTAAGGAGGCAGGTGCTATTTTTCCATAGGTCTGTCTCCAGTGGGCACACACTCTACTCACTGGATGATTCCTTTCCCCTGTAGGACCGCACTCACCACTGAGATGTTTAATTTGGCTGCAACCGTATGTCAAGGACGGTGCGCAGTGCACCTTCCACCAGTGGTGAGTCCTCCCTGCCAGCCAGACAGTGATGGATCCTGCTTCCAAGTCCACCTTAGCCCCTGCTTTCTTGCCTCACTCCTGGCACCAATAATCAAAGATTGAATTCACTGGAAGCAAAGGCTGAGATGGCAATTGGAGGGTAAAATGTTAATTCAAGATCAATAGTGTGAAAGGCCTGAGGATAGAGGAAGCAGGATTAGATGGGGGAGAAAGTCAAGTGCAATACAGGTTCCACAGTGCCTCAGTTAGCCTGGAGCAGAGCTCTGGAGAGAGTATTTTCCATCAGAGCCACCTACCAGGCAGGAACGGTGCATTGTAACCCACCTCAGTCACTGGGTGCCGGTTGGCCTCAGTCAGGCAAGAGCAAAGAAAGCATCCCTGTGTGACTGTGGCACATCCTGAGGGTGGGCAGCCGGGGCCTCTGCTGGTCTCACGCTCCACGGACTGGCAGCAAGTCCTCACACGGCGGGCAGTCTGGGTGGGCATCTCCACCGCTTCTCCACGCACACCCAGAAGCACTTCGTCCGTCCCTTCATTGTCCTGCTCGTCCTCCTTCATCTGTCAGCCAGTCTTGTTTCTCCTGGGGAGCCATGGTGTTTTTAAGAAAAAAAATTATCTTAGTCACTTTGTATTTTCAGGCCAAGCACAATGTTTGGCTCAGCTGCTGCTCAATACACCGTTATCGAGTATATTAAAATCATTGATTGGTTCCCCAGTGTCTGCTGGAGAAAACCTTACACAGCCAGAAGGCTGGATGTGCAACTAGATGCCGTGATGACAAGTTAAATACGACATCTGCCGTAGTGGTGCTTATGGTAAGAAGGGACGATAAGATGTATCAAAATATATTATGGTCCTGGCTTTGGAGCTGAGTTCTAATATTATTTCTGCCATTTTCAGGTTATAAAACTTCAGACAAGGTTTTTAGCCTCACTCTCAGTTTCCCCATTTCTACGCTAAGAATCATAATATTTAATACACATGTTTATTCTGAGGATTAGATATTATAAGGAAAATACCTAAGCTTATTCCAAGCATTGCAGACAGCATATTTAAAATAACAGACTCATAATAGATGATTGTCTTATTTTGAGTCATCCAAGGTGACTCTGGACAGGGCTATAGTGCAGGTAGATTTTTGGGGTCACCTAGAAGTAGGAAGAAGGGAGAAAAACCAAGGTACCCCAATGCATGGGATGTCACTGTGGGCCACTGGGCTGCAAGCCCCCCTGGGACCTGCTGAGAAACTCAAAATTCCCAAGTGAAGACGAGGAAGCCTGGGTTTTTCCCCTCTACCACCCCCCACAGATTAAAGGCTTCCCCGGGGGAGTGTCCGCTCCTCCCACTTCATATTTTGGGGTTGCTATGTGGGCCCCTTCAGCTCTGCTGTTGCTAGAGAAAGCCCCTGGGCAGGGGAGGAGAGGGATGGAAGGGCCAGGAGCCTGGGGGCAGAGGCTGCCAGCCTGCCCAGGACCCAGCCCTAGGCAGACCCAGAGGTGCTGAGTGGTGCAGGAGGCCACGTGGGCCACGTGGGCTGAGAAGGGGAGCAGTCCTTGTTGCTGCTGCTCTGGTTGTTGGTGTGGCTATTACTGGCACTACTTTTGTTATTTGACTTTCTAGGGAAGCATTAAGGGGGCGAGAAAAGGACTCATTCCTGTGGAATAACAATGACTGTGTCTTTTCTCTAGCTAAGAAAATTAGCTATAAAAAGAGTCATGAGTATGTAAAGTACAGCATTGGGGATATAGTCAACAATACTGAAATAACTTACAGGGTGTCAGACTTACGGGGTGATCATTTTGTAAGGTATATCAATATCTCCTCACTTTATTGTCTACCTGAAACTAACGCGCTATGGTAGATCACCTGTAATTGAAGAATAAATTTAAAAAAAAAAAGAGTAGATACCTCTAAGTAGTGGGATTATAAGGTTATTTTGTACTAAGAAAATGTTTTAAAAATTCAATAAAAGCAAAGATTTGTGAGGTTTAGTTTTTTTTTAAAGAAACTGAGACAATGCCAGTAATGGAGATTCACTTCCAATAAAAATAGACAGTTTTCAACATTCATTTTGCAGAGGTAACTAGACGGTGGGTCACAGAACAGACAGACTGGTCCAAGGGTTAACTACTGTGGCTTCCTTGTTATCCCACCTGTTTCTTTGCAATTTAGTGTCTTTTTTCCTTCCTCTGCGTCTGTTTGCTGGAAGCCTGTGGTCTGGGCGTTGCGCCCAGTTTGATTTAATTTTGGTTTCCTACTTATGCAGCCTCCTGACTGTGGTTCGGAGATGACATTTTACAAATTGTGTTTAGGCATTTTTGTTTATATACGGTGGAGCAAGTACAGAAAGCTCGTGCCCAGCCTGTTTGGATAATAACATTTAAAATAGAAATAAAACTAATAGCAAATGATAATACATACAAATGTGTGATTATACAGAATACTAGCGCATGTTTACATGCCTTCAAATGGAGCTTTGGATGTAATAACAGGACGTGGCTGTCGTGTTTCCCTTCTTTGGCCATCCCTTCCCATAATAACCCGCGCAGTGAGAGGAAGGACAGAACAGAGGCACAGGGCCGTTCCCAGCCATCGGAAAGGATGGGGTGAGCTCAGGGCGGGACTGTCACTGAGCTGGGGATTAACAGAGAGTGTCACAGACCCGGAGCCAGAGACGGAGCTGGGCTCCAGCCAGCTTCTCTAGCTGCCACAGGGCACCTGGACTGGGGGCAGTGAACCAACCCCACTGCCTGGCGCCGCCCTGCGTGGCTGATGCTGTCTGAGGTCGTGGTTGGAACCTGGGTGAGACCCCTGGCGTTTCTGGTCACTTTCCAGTGCACAGATGTCCGGCTGCGCCAGTTTACTCTCATCCAGTTTTAAGCTTTTCTCCGCCCCTTTGCCTGTCCTGCCTCCCCTTAGGAAACCTGCCTTCGGGAAGAGGCCTCGAAGGGCTCCTTCACTTGTCCAGCAGGTTTGTCTTCGTCTCCTCCTCACTGTTCCGGGGGCTGCCACTGGGCCTTCAGGGTCCGAGCGGGCGGACAGGAGAGCCAGCCACAGACGCCAGCGATGCTGTTTTAAGGCCCCAGAGCTGCGGTCTGCAGGTGTTTACAGGCAGAATTACTTCTTTTGGAGGGCCTTGAGGGAGCGCTCCTTGGAGCCTGTCTAGGTGGAAGCACCTTCAAGTGGGCCCCTCCTGGAGGAAGACTCCAACTCCTCTTGGTGGCTGGGGGGAGGGGGGGGTGCCTCTGGCTGCTCTGTCTACCCCGCCTTCTTAGCTCTTCTCTTTCGGTTGCTAACCTAGTCACTCTGTCAGCTACCTTTAGCCTTTAGGCTTTTTGAGGCTTGCACTGGGCACTAGTCCTTATGTCCCCTGAATGTTAGGGAACACATGTCCAGCTCTCTGGTTCGTTCCCTGGAAACCCCTCACTTGCTTTAAGGTGGAAGGGCAGAAAGGCTTCCTCTTCCCAGGTGGTCAAGAATTGACTTGCTAGTCGGTCCTCCAGCCTCCAGCCTCTCACCTCTCCTGACGTACTGGGCTCATCCTGAGAGAACGCCACCCCTGGGCTGTGCCCCTCACAAACCTGCCCTGCGGCGGGGTGCTTGGACTCGATCACTCTATTCTCAGCCTTTGTGACTTCTGCAGAATCGCCAAGACTCCAGGGAGAGTCACGTGTAATACCGCGTGGTGGAGAGAGCCCCTGGAGGGATCAGCGGAACGCACACAGGAGCATGCATCAGGGGTGTGCGGGCTTTGCTCCTGCGCCCCCTGGAGCAGAGCACTGTTGCCTTACTGTGAGATTTGAGCTGCGTTGCCTAGAATTCCGTGTGGGCTGGCGGTGTGTAGCACAGAGATGAAAGCTCAGGATAGCTGAACCCCAGATTTGTCAAATCTTAGCTCTGCAGGCTCATAGCTGTGGACCCAGGAAACATATTGGATCTTCCTGTGCCTCAATGTTTTAGTCAATAAAATGGAAATAGTGATAGTATTCACCTTATAGATGGTTATAAAGATTAAATACATGAGATCCTTAGAACAGCATGCATATAAAGTGCTCGAAAATGTTCGTTATTGTTGGCTTAAGGTTTGAATACCCTCCACCTTCAACACACACAAAGACACACACACACAGCAATGCAAGTGAAACCATTCCTGGACTGCTGGTAATTCATTTCAGTCCATCAAGTCAGTCCTTGGAACAGGTGGTGTGGATGAGGAAGACACGTGAGGTGGGGCTCAGGACAGCAGGGTCATCAGACACAGGCACACTTGTCGTGACGGCCTCACGATCCAATTAAATGCGTGCAGCCCAGGGCGACTCGGATTTAAATAGAGTAAACCCAAGCCAGACAGTGACGGTCGTACTCCCCACTCAGGTGGCCAAAATGTCAATGTTTGAGAACATCTATTGCTAGAGAGGGGGTGAGGAAAACGGGCACAGCCAATAAAAACATAAAATTGTCAACTCTCACGGAAGGTGTTTAGAAAATTTCCATAATAAAGATATGTGTATCCTCCAATCGAAGTACCCTGTTATAGGTACGCAGACATCCTGTGTAGATGTCTTGGTAAACATTAAGCAAGAAATATAAAGATGCTCATTTCAGCTTCTGATAAAGGAGAGAAAAGACGGAGGAACAAAGCGTGCTTCCAGAGTGGACGGGCTACACGAAGCACAGTATATCCAAACAATAAAGTCCCGTGGGAACTTTAAAAGGGTTGAGATAAATATGCAAGAGCTGATATGGAAGATAATCGCAGTAGTTTATTAAATGGAAAAAGCAAGGCCCATAACGCTATGCATTAACATTTTATTTGAAAACATACAAAATGCGTATACATGTGCGCATACATATGGAGCAGCGTAAGTGCTAAAATACTTTTAGGAGGCATTACCAGAAACTGTGAACAGTGAATATTTTTGAACAGGTGCCTGAAAGGGTGAAGTACTTTTCTTCTGCTCTTGCATAATTCAAGGCAGGCAGTGCTAATTTTCCCATCCTGCACATGCATTATTTCTATTTAGTGTGGTCCTCAGAGCTTTGTGTAGAGAGATTACAGACCTTTTAAAAAGTTTCTTCATCGACTGTGACATTATAAACCATTTTCCTCATTTTGCATCACGCACACACATATGCACAAGCTACTATTATTTTAAGTCCAGGAAAGAAGGACCCACCGCAGAAGGAAAGGACGGCCAAACCAGCAGGCTCCGCCCCTTACTCCACTTGCTCATTCCACCAGCTCCTCTGTGATTCACCTCTGTCGATGACTCACTTTTGCAGATGACTTGTTTTGGGAGTTGCTTCTCCTACTCCCCCAAAATACTTCTCTCCCTTTGGCGGGGCCCTAGCATCACCCGGGGAAGTTTTAGGGAAGTGGAAAGGTCAGAGTCTTATGCATGATTGGTAAGCTTGGTACTGGGTGTGGAGAGGGATGCTTGCGGGTTGCCCTCGACGGTGGTGATGTGCTGCCAGGCCAAGATCACGGACTTTCTCACGTTTGCTGACCAACTGCCACTTGCACCGAATGGCGGCCGATGGAAGGTCTTGTCTCAGGGCTGCGTGTAAAAGGGACGGGGGAGCCTCCCAGTGCTTCAGGGCGCTTTCCTCCGCTCCGAGCACTCCTCTCCACACGAGTCCCTCCTCTCCCTCCTCTGGCCTCTCCGCTTGCCTCTTGCCTCAGAAGTTTTACCCAAGCTTGCCATCTTGCCTCTCTCGCATGATGTCAGCTACTTTTTGTGAGTCGGCTCAGTATTTTGATCTCTCCAATCAGGATTACAGACCCTTTTAAGTGAGCTGACCCTGAAGAACCATCCTAGATAGCAAAATCTTCTATTCCAGAATCCCATTTACTGGCTCTGTCCCTGTAAAATTACCTGTCAGTTACCTGTCAATGAATTTGCTCTATAACTGTCCTTACCCAACATTGAGAGAGTCTATTTTCCTTCTGTAGTTTTGCACTTGGTTATGCTGCTGTTCTCACATCTGCCTTACTTGGCCCTGGCCTGTTCAAGCAGTAGTTTTCAAAGTTTAGTGTAATATGAACATTACATTATTTGTTAAAATGCATATTTAGTCATAATAGGTGTGGGGCAGGGCTCAGGATGCTTGCTTGGTAACAAGCTCCCAGGTGATGCAGATGCTACGGGGGCTCCATGGGCCACACTTGGAACAGGGGGCGCGGAAGCTGCTGGCTCCCAGTTTCCAGTTTCCACTCAAGAGCCTTGCTCAGACCTATACCGGCCTTGACCAGAGCCTGCGAGTGGATCACGGCAGTTAGCAAAGGGCATGGTCAGGATTTAACCTTGGACGGCCTACACTTTGGTGTCTATAGTGAGGAGAAACCTGTTTCTCAGGGTTTGAATAATAATCATAGATCAACCATGCCGAGCACTTACATGCCAAGCACTAAACAAGCTGCTTTCTGCTCATGATTGTTTACAAATTACGTTTCACAATGTTATGAAGTGGGCACTACCATTCTCCCGGCTTTGCACTGGAGGAGCCTGGAGTTGACTAACCTGTATGAGGTTTCACAGTAAGGGAGGGGGTTTAAACGCAAGATCATTTTCTCAGATAAATGCTATTAGCTCTTGGTGTGTGTGTGTGTGCGCGTGTGTGTGTTCATGAATTGTGCCAGAGAAGTAGCTGTGGCAGACATGGGCAGGGTGCGACTTCAAACTGATGTACATTATCTTTAATGCATCCCTACTTTGTCCTGAAGTGATATACAAACATATTTATTTTGCAATTAGCTTTTTTAAGAAAAAAAATACAGTACATTAGCCTCTGCCTTCAAATCTTCATCTTGCATTTATTATTTTTCCTTTCTTTAATTTTTGAAAAGTCTGAGTTTTTGCCTCCATGTAACTCCTTACCAAGCTAGACACCAGCACCCCTGCCTGCTACAGAGGTGGGGATTCTGCCCCATCAGTCAGTTCTAACCACATCAGCGTAAACAGGGCTTGTGTGAGCCTACCCTGTACCCGCCTCTGTGAAATTCTAACACAGAAGGTGGAGGTAGGGCTCGGGGTCTGTAATCCGGAAGACCCGCGTGATTCAGATTTATGCCTCTGCTGAGAGCGCCTTCCCTAAAGGATTCTCAGCTATTTATGTTCGCACTCCAACGACACTAACCCCAATGAGCTGTGTTCTTGCGTTCAGTGGGGAGCGTCTCGTCCTCCCTTCAGGAGCAGGAGGTGATGGAAGAAGCACGTCTTGAAATCTCCTCCACTCGGGGCGAATAAGTAGTGTGACCGCTGCCTCTCCCAGCGGCCCCCCGCGTGGGCCGCACTGTTGGTCAGGTGGTGGGTGGCTTCATTAGCAGGAGTGCGTGCACAGCGGCTGGCAGTCGGGGCTCCGTAGGGCCGTCCCACACCTGCTGTGACTCCACGGAGGCCGGAGGGCAGGAAACCGTGGGGAGCAGTCTATTTCTACAGTGTGTGTTTTCCTGGATGAGACGGTCTGCATGAGGTATGACCCTTTGATCTTTACTTGGAAAGCCTTGAGAAGCTTCTTATGCATGGCTGGGTGCCGCTGTTTGTCAGCAAGCAGGGACTACAAAGGGAGTCTTGAGCAGCACCCGGTCCAGCTAGCTCGAGCCTGCCGTAAAACTCTGTGTTCTTAGTTCTCGTCCAAGGATATTTTTCTCCCTCTCAATGGCAATCCTTAAGTATTAGAACAATGAAAGTTCATTTAGAACAATGAAAGTTCATAGTGGTCCGCCAATACCGTGGTCCCTGAGTGCTGACCAAGACATAATTATTTTTTATAACTTTTATCATTAAATATACAGAGTTTTCTCATGTTGGAACATTCTGGAGATGTGTGTGTGCGTGTGTGAGTGTATACATATGTATGTATGCACACACACATATATACAAAAAATATTTTTTTCAAAATCTCCCACATGATCCTTCTACACAACACATTTTGGGATTCCACGTTACCGATGAAGCCTGGAAAAGTAAAAATCATTGTTCGTGTACAGAAAGAAGGAGCGTCCACACGACCCATTTCCAGCCACCCTCCTTTTCCAAGCTGTTATTTCCGGTTTTCATCACCCGTCAGTTACTACACTAGGATGTTTCTAGTTCACAGTGGATACTTTTGTTCATCCGCTGCCCCCTTTTCTTGGGCCGCTGCTCATCTCCTATCCAATCATGTGATTTTTCTGTGGCGACCCATCACAGGCTCCCATCCACTGGCCACAGACTGAGAGGCACGACCCACCCTGGACAGGATGCCCCCCACCTCAGGGGCACATCGTGCCCGTCCCCACACTCACGCAGATGGGGATAAAGGGGACATGCTGGTTAACTTGATGTGCTCATGTGGAGGGAGACTGGAGGACCCAGGGAGAACCTGTGTCAATTTAGGGAGAATACATAAACCCCACATAGACAGTGGCCCTGTCCGGGAATTAATTTTTTTCTCATCAATGTTATAACAAAGTGGCATTGAACAAAACCTTACGTGAGGACTGTTGTACTTGTCTTTTAGGTACAGAGATGAAGGGTGAAATGAGTGGATGCCACAGGTGTTTTCTTTGCAAGAGAGTGAAACCTGATTGCAGTGGGAAAAAATGAGGCCACAGATAAAATAAACAGAGCCGAGAGACAGAGATTAAGAAGGAGAAGAGAGTAAATGTTTTCCTCTTGGCCTTACAATGCCTGGATTCAGTAGTTTCTGAAACAGCTTCTCCCCTAAATAGACAATATGCCTCCACTGTGCGTCTACCTCATTTCCTCTGATAAGGACTGAATTGGGTCCCCCCAAATTTACACGTTGAAGCCCTGACCCCCAGTGCACTGTCATTTAGAGATCTGGCCTTTGGGAGGTGATTATTAGATCATGAGGGTGGGGCCCTCGCAATGGGATTAGTGCCATTACAAGGAAAGAGAGATAAATATGCCTCTCCCCCCATGCATTCACAAAGAAGTCCTGCAAATACACAGACCATGCAAACCACAAGCCAGGAGGAGCATCCTCACCAGAACCCATTTGGCTGGCACCTTGATCTTGGACTTTCAGACTCCAGAACTATAAGAAATGATTGCCTAGTGTTTCAGCCACACAGTCTATGGCTATTTTGTTATCACAGCTCAAGTAGACTAAGAAATCCTGTATCTATCTACAGGATGACAATGGTGCCCCAATTTAAAGGTGTTCACCAATTGGTAACACTCTACCTAATCTCTTTTGCATCTTCTATTCCTGTAGTTTGAATTTTAACCCTGAGATTTAGTAACTAAAACAACCCCCTGGTTAACTTCTGGGTCCTCTACGTTTTAGGATCTTCAGTTTCTATTTACTACTTAATCCTCACCAAACATGGCCATTAGCTCCGACACTATAGTTACAGGGAGGTGTAGTGAAAGGGCACAGGCTTTGAATTCTGTTCATCTGTGTTTAATTTAAGCACAGTCCAGGAAAACCGTAGGTCCAGGAACAAATTATCCATTAGTGCCTCTCTTCCATTGTAAACCTGCTTCCTCATACTAAAATGAATATTAGAAACAACAGAATTGCATTGAAGGGCTCCTATGTTATTGTTTTTATTGTCACTGTTTTATTTTTATAATTGTAAATCTTACATTGGTCTGTGGAAAAAGCTGACAAGAGCCAGGACTTGACTTTGTCACAAACAAGTTCCACGACTTCCGTGTGAGTGACCTTGGCCCAGTCGTTCAGCCCCCCGCTGGCAGTGCCTAATCTGTGAAACAGTCCAATAAAACCTGATCGTCCAGCCTTACAGAGTTTTTGAGGAACGCAGCAGAGATCTCGCCTGTGAGGGCATTTTGCAAAGCTCGTCTCCTCTCCTTTTCCTGACCGGGTGGGTGTTGGACCGAGGGTCCTAGCTGTGTCTGCCCTTGAGTCACCCCATCAACACATGGCAATGTGCTCTGTAAACGTCCCTGACCAAAATCAGGGGACAAACTAAACATCCACTAAGAAGCAATAGAACCAACAGAAAGGAAACAACAAAAAATACATCCTCCGGCATATCGTGATGCAAAAGAAAAAGCAATTACCCGAAATGAATGTGTGTTCAGGATGATTTCCTTCTTTCAAAAAACTAATGGTCCACAGCCAGCCCACCAGGACACGGATGCACACCCAGTCGCCGAATGGCAATATGATTTTCCCCCACATTTCACAGCCATGATCGAAGAGTGACAACATGAGATGAAAGTGACAGCTGGAGGCGCACCTCGGGGCTCGGTGAGCCGGGGGCCTGCGTTTGCGTCCAGCTGCATGCGTTCACGTGGGGTGTGCGGGAGAAAAGTCCAAGGAGGAGAAAATGGGGCCGAAGTTTCAGACCCAGGAACAAGATGTGCTGATGTTTGTCGGTGAGAGAGAAAATACAAAATGAATGCTGTTGGGCCATACCCCTCCACCTTTCTGACAAGCCTAGGGGCCGGTGGTTGGTTCTTTTTTATTTCCTCTTACTTGACAGCAGCGTTTGGTAATCAACCTGCTATCCTTGTCTTTCGTGGCTGCCATTAGCCACTATCTTCTTTGCGAGTTGGTTAATCCTGGAAATGGAAGGCGACAAATCAATTCTGCAAGAGCTCTGAATTCTAAGGGTACCCAAGATACAGTGGTCAGAAATTTGACCCACTCTTCTCCAAGTCTGTCGGAGATCCATTGTTTCAGACAACTGGAGAGTTTGCTCACTTGCAGAATTTCAAAGATGTAGGAGTTGCTCATAGGAGTAGCAATAGAAAGAATTGGAAGGAAGGAAGGAAGGAAGGAAGGGAGGGAGGAAGTAAATACAGAATTATATATGACACCTTGCTAAACATTCCAAGCATGTATACTTTCATACTATTCCTTAAATCAACCCTCAATTGAGAACCCACTCTGTACACTGTTCTCTGTTCTGGGAATACATGACAGAAGAAAATGGGCTCTTTGTCCTCAAGGATACCCTGTTGGCAAGGGGACAGCTATAAATACATGTGTGTAAACAAATGGCGAGGACATCACAGAGGCAGAGCCTGAAGAAAGGGTATCAGAAAGCATCCTGATACCATCTTCGATCGTCTCTGTAAATCTAGGATCTAGTATACCTTGTAGACATTTAATCAATGTCCTTTAACTTGTTCCTGGAAATCTGTTTTGTACCCCCGTTCTGGTAACTGAGTAAAGACATGCACATGTATGCACACGTATGACACACCCGTCCCTCTAAAAGAGGAGATTCTGTAATGTTTACCCATTAGCACTAAGCATGTGCACCTGCCGCTGCCCCGCTTCCAGACCGCCGAGAGGACTACGAGAGCGCCTGGCGTGCAGAAGACCTCAGGGCATGAGGCAGGAAGACAGCAGATCCAGCTTGAGGAGGTGCCTCTCAGCTGGCAGGAAACCCAATTCCTCCACAATAATTATGACTGAGACCAAAGGAGGGCCAGACAGAGGTGAGCCCCAGGGGTGGCTGCTGCCCGGCAGTGCTCTTGGGTGAAGTTGCATAGTTTAAATTCAGAAGAAGGTAATCTTACGGTTACTCTTGGGCAGCTTAGGCGGAGAGGCAAGTGCACCACTGGTGCAGCTGTGTATTTAGCAGGAGTCCCGCTGTATCGTCCTTCCGCAAAGCTGCGGGTGGGGCACGTGCGTCCCACTGGCAGGGACACGGAAAGCCGGTCCCTGTTAACCATTACTTGGCCCCTCTTCTCTGCACACATTTCACTTCGAAGAGTTTGCTGACCTTTCTGTGATAAATGTAATTCACTCTAAAATCCAAGGGTCAAATGAAAAAGAGGAAAATCTGACATTTGGAGTCACCATCCATTATGCTCAATAAGGCCAGAGTTCACCTTCGAAGGTGACATAGTCACCCAAATTGATAGTCTTTTGATTCACGGTGACAGGGCGATTTTTTTCAGCCTTCCTTTTTCCCCTACTAATATGCAGTGGGTATTTTGTGGACTAGTCTTTCCTTAGTATCCAAATCAAAAAGAACCGGAGCCCTGGTGACTGAAATTGGGCTTCATGTTGACATAATACCATCCGGCAGTTAACTGCTCGAAACTCCTCCTCTTTGTTGGTCTATCTGGACCGAAGGAAAAGAACTGGATTCTAGATAAGCCACTGGCATTCGCTCTCTAAACAACTTTGATCTGGTCCTTTTTTTCCTGTTATTTTACCATTAAAGTGAAAATTCTCACAATGATTAAATTTTGGTCAGCTGTGATATCTAAGGCTGCGAGCTAGCCACTGAAGCTCCAGCTGTGAGCAAGGCAGATAAAAGCGGACAATCTAATTGGGGAGCTAAACAATAAACAACATGGTTTCAGATCAGACTGAACAGTGACTGCGATTACATACATGTACAATGTCTGGTACATACATTGGACACCTTTGTTAAAGCTCTGATTCTTCTGTTTACAAGCTGCATGAGCTAAGAAAAGTGCTTTATCTTATTGAGAAAAGGGAAAATAAAATATTAATCCAACAAATATCTATTGAAGGTAAACACTGTGTCTGTGATGATGGGAATGTAATGTTAAATAAAGAAAAACATCAGCTCTATCTTTGGTCTTACAATTTTGAGGTTCATTTGCAAAAATATGTGTGAAAGTCTATTTAAATTAAAAACAAGTGTAATTGTTAAATGTTCAAGATATTGGACCCTGTTCCCAGAGTTTGGTGACCCTGGGTTCATTATGTCCAGTTTATATTCTTATTAAATTCTGCCTTAGCATATGCGTCTTGGATATCCAATATCATAGTGATTTAGACATGCTTCTTCTGCTTTTCTTTCTCCTACATCCCACATCCAATATTCATGACCTCTAATCACACATCATACTTTTTAGAATCACCGAATAGCAGAAAACTCCATCCAAGTCACTGAAATTAAGATGATTTGCACAAACTTCCTGCTACAAATCTGAAACCGAAGCCACTGGTGCCGCCTGTCAGCCCTCAGTGTCTGAGCGACACCGGCCCCTGTGACTACGGGGCCATCCCTGCTGCAGAGCCTGGCGCCACCTGGGGCAGTGGGCAGCAAACACAGGCAACTCTGCTCCCTGGGAGAAGCCCTCACCCAACCCTGGCAGAAGTGGCCGGGTTAGTGCCCCAGCGCCATCCTGCTTGGCTGGGCTACCCTGAGGTGTGTGTCCTGCTCTGGCTCTCACGTCCGCCAGCAGGATCAAGCTCCAGTTGCCTGTCTGTGGTGCTCACTTCATTGTCGGCACACCTCTCCTTGCCTCCTGCCCTTCCCTGACTCACTTCCCCTCCCCCTACTGGTGGTTCCTGAGGTCACTTCCCAGGTCAACTACTGACACTCCAAGCCTTGTCTCAGGGCCTGGGCCTGGCCCTGCAGAGCCCTGACCGAGACGACACCTATCCTCACAGCCAGTGTCCTGTGCACACACAAGCCAACTCTGCCCTGAGGCTGGGGAAACGGCAGTAAACGAAGCGGAACAAAAGCCTTCCCTTCTGTGGGTTAACGCATGTGTAGGCTCTTTCTGATTTTGTAGTTTTCTGAGCTGAAGAGAAAAAGAGGGCCTTAGCTTTAGCTCTACACAGGGATCAAAGCATGATCCAAAAGCAGAACTTATGTTTGAATAGCGGTGTATGATGTACAAAACCTCACCTATTATATCTTAACAACAAACAATTAGAAAACCCGAGGAGGCAGGTTGGGCAACTACCACCTACCATTTCACAGAGGAGGAAACTGAGGCTAGCGACAGGATTTGTAGATTATTTCTGCAGGTGGGCGTCAGGGCCACCACTGAGCTCACATCACTGCAGACTCGAGAAGAACACACACGAGAATAGCGCCGCTCGTAAAATGCTCGCTTCCAGGAACACTGGCCGGGGACCGACTGGCAGTTCCCTCACCTTCTTCGGAAACAGGCAGTTAGGTCACTGCTGGGAAGAGCTGCTTCCATGGCCCATTGATTTGCTTTCATTGGGCATTTCTCTTCCTGGCAGCACAGTCTGTCGATGATATTAGGTAGATGGCACTTACATTGCATTACAGAAGTTTAAGCTGTGGGGAAGTGAATGAAAACAAGGGAAAATGTAGCTATTGCTTAAAAGAAGAATCCCCAGCGCTGGTGTGTTCATGTGTTGGGGGGAGGGGTTACCGGGGCGACCAAGGCCTTCTGACCCATTTTGTGTGAGATGCGAGATGCGAACGAGCCCTAGGCTGGAGCTGGCCCTGATGCATCCCCGCCCACCACAGTGCCCACACCCTGACAACCATGTCTACTGACGGGCAGCCCACGTACCCTGAGGCCCCAGCTTCCTCCCAGCTCATGGGAGAAGTCGAGCCTGGATGGGAAATGATCAGCAACTCAACCCCACCGTCTGGTACCAAGTGGAAGTAAATGTTATTGGCACTATTCCTTGAATCCATTATCCCAAGGATGCTGAGAATAACAACAAGAACTCAGCAGCCATTCATTGCTCGCATGCCCTCAGCAAGACATTGGACTATGCAACGACATTTATTACATTAATGCTTGAAGTTAGATGCTGAGGGTACAGTCCTGTCTCTGATTTACAGACAAGAGGAAGAGGCCTAGAGACACGAAGCAGCGGGCTGGTGGTCGCTCCACAGAGGGGAAGAGCTTGGACTCCAACCATGGTCCCTGCTTTTCTCTGGAAAGGTTTTGGGTCTCTGCTTCCTCTTCCTTCTCACCTTCTTGAGTTCATGGAGGTGAGTTTCTCCTTAGAATGACCCCTCCTTTCCTTGCTGGGTTTTTCTCACCTAAGCTTCTCACTTTCCCGTTTGCACTGAGGTCGCATCCCAAGGCTGGCCCACTTGACTGAGACTTCGATATGCACAATTGGGTTTGTTCCCCAAACATCAGATTCCTGCTAGTCTAGGTCTGTGCTTTCTTCTCTATGTTTAGTGACTAGGTCATGGTACACCTTCCTTCTAAGATGCCATGCAGAAATTAGGAGACACGGGTCTGGGCTTGGCTCTCTCACTAATAAATGTGAGTCACTGAGCACTTTACGTCTCTGTTTCTGCACCTCCGGAGAGAGGGATGTCAGGTTGGTTTCCTCTTGCACAGTGAGGTACATAAGTATACTGTATATTAAGTACTAGTTATGCAACAGACCCTGCCAAAGAGAGGGAAAATCTACATGTTAAGTAGAACTCAGAAAAAGAACAAGGCAAGGTGAATGGAAAAATCTGGGAAGCAGCTGACCTCAACTTTTAGGATTGGGATTTCTATAGGTGCAAAAGATAAACACACAGTTCAGCCTGAGAAAGCCTGACGACAAAACCAGGGAGAACACAGATAGGCTCAGCTGGCAGAGGGCGGGGCCACGTGGCGGAAGACGGATTGTCGGGGAGAAGAGGCAGAAATAGCAACCTCCTCCAAACGCCCTCATTTATAGATGGGAAATCCCGGGTCACTGGAATTTAGCAACTCATCCCAGGAGCTCATAACTGGCTCACTTTAGAGACGTAAGTAAGTAGTCCAATCTGCTGTTTTTGCTGAATTCACCAGTTCATCCTTGTAAGATGTATAACTCAAAAAGCTCTTGGAGTACTAGTTAAAACGACACACTGGAAAGGTTACAAATAATCTAAGAAATCATAACTGCCAGTGAATACAAGTATAGACTTTTTTTAAAAAATAAAGAAAAGGGGCATGTAGGTGTTTTTGTGGCTGCCTTAGTTGGCAACGTGACCCATATCATCTACTGGGTTGTCAAAATTACATCTACCTTTCTTTTTATTTTCGTTGTGTTTTTAGAGAGAGAGAAAGAGAGAGAGAAGGGAAGAGAGAGAAACATCGATGCGAGAGAGAAACATCAATTGGCTGCCTCCCGAACGTGCCCCAGCTGAGGATCTAACTCCAAACCCAGGTATGTGCCCTTACTGGGAACTGAACCCACAACCTTTCGGCTATGGAACAACCCTCCAATCAACTGAGCCACACCAGCCAGGGCTGGATCTACCTTTCTTCATAGCATTCCTCCAAGCAATTTTCTGCCCATGACTTCGGAAAATTCTTTTTTAATTTTTTTAATTGAATTTATTGGGGTCCAAAAAATTCTAAAGACCAATGTGTGTGATCTGGCTGTCCCTCCTTCAGTAAATGATCCTCTACAGTTGTTCCAACCTTACATCTCCTATGATGTTGCAGTAGAGTTAGGAATCCTTTGAGGATCGAAGAAAAAGGATTTTATAGCCTGCATAGAGACAGAACCCCCAGATAAATGTGCTCTTAATTAAAGACACACTGTGTGTCATTGGATTGCAGATCTGTCTATGCCACAAAAGCATATACGTCCATGTCAATTATCCCATCGACTTAGAATTTTAAACTTTGGTTAAGAACTCCTCTTTTATACTTTTGAAAATGTTAAAAAATTCCTATAAAATTTCCACCTCAGTTGTAGTCTGAAGACAATGAGGTGTAAAGTGGCCTTCTCTCATTCACACAGCCAGCGCCGGCTGCAGCCAAACTCGGTTCCAAACTTTAGGTCACGCTGCGTGACACTGTGTTGTTTTCTCAGCCATCCCTGCAGTCCCTCGGTGGACTGTGGTGGGCAGGACTAAGTGGGGCACAGCGCAGAGCACATTTTCCATCTAACTGTAAGTGAAGCCGGGGCTAACGAGATGAAAGGGCTTCTCTTCAAGCTGCCTTTTCCAAGAATGGCAGGACGAGCTTCTGGAGAGCGTAAATTGGACACACGCAGGGTGCCCACGAGAGCCCCGAGTCACGTGGAAGCGCACATCCTGGTGTTCTTCAAATATTCATTTGCTTCCCGTGTTGAAACATCAATTAACCATAAGTCAGTTTCACAGTCCCATTAGACTGTTGTTCCTTTGACTACAACGGGTCTCTCTCATTCAGGAGACAATCAATAAAAGATAGATGTGCCAGACTTAATTGAATTTCCCATATCCAAGACGGCCTTCTCCATTTGATAAAAAGAGGTTTTTGAACAGGCTCTTGTCTCCTGAATGTCAGAATTTCTTAGCGGAGCCACATTAGTTCCTCCCTGGGCCACATATCTGCTTCTCATTTCTTTCCTCCACCAGGCGAACTATAATAACTCATATTTTAATCATCTCTCTACCCCTGCGCTCTAGCACTCTATTGTTTATTTAACAGATTTCATTAAGTGTGGACCTTGTGCTAAGCCCTTTGATGTGGTAGGGGGACACTGGGAAGCACAACCAAGGTGTTGCCTCCACAATGCTTACATTCTAGGGAGAGAGACAGGCAACACACAGGAAATGAACAGGCAATGCAATCCCAGGTGGTACACGCTATGGTGTCTGGAGGTGACCGGAGATGGAGTGTGGGGTTTTATTTTGGATGGGTGCTCTGTCCACGGTGGTCTCATTGGAGCGAAGACCCAAATGAAAGGAAAGAGAAGCCCTTGAATTTCTGGAGGGAGACCATTCCAAAGAGGGAGCATCAAGTACGAATGCTGAGGAAGCCCCGTACCCGCTATGCGCGACACACGGTGGGCTCCTACGGGCGTGAAAGAACGAGAACTTAAAACCGTGCTTGACACATTGTGAACCGCAACGAGTATTCGGTGTGCAGATGCATTCGGACTCTCCCCACATCTGAATACGCCCCATGTGTCCATAGTGGAAGCTCTCATCCTCAACCAGCGGTCTCGGTAAATGTGCTCCGTTGGAGAAATGGGTGGGGCATAGCTATAGTAGTTTATGTTCCTTTCTTTTTTAATTCCTGTGTTGAATATGTCATAGGCATGATTATTCCAGGTCTGTAGATGAAGACCATAGAGTGATGGAGTAACTTGTCCACGCCCACTTGGTCACCCAGCTGTCCAGACCGGGAGTCCAGATTTTGCTCACATGCCAGGATTTACTCACTCACTACACTGCCTGTTCAGGAGTCAGATGAAGAACTACTTTTCTCTTGATATTAGAGATTTAAAAAGGGAGTGGATTCAGCTGAGCATGATGGATTAGGGAGAATTCTATTTGCGAGTATAGCCATCCAAGTCTGGAGGGAAATGGATATCACATTCAGAGGAGCGTCTGGCGACAGTACAATGGCAGGTGTGGGCGCAGAGGGGCGTCAGTGAGGGGTGCAGAGACTCCTAGACCTTGGCACCTGAGAGAGCCGCTCACGCCCTCTGTCTGTGGAGGCCAGGGGCAATCACCAGACCCTAGTGAGACCCTTTAAGATACAGTGACAGCTGCTTGAGTGGGAGAGGCTGCCAGACTTCCAGGGTGATCGGCTCATCCCGGTCTGCCCCAGACTTTCCCAGTTTGATGCTGATGTTGGAAGTCCTGCATCTTGAATAGCTTCCCTATCCCAGGCAAATGGGATGCTGAGTGAACTGAGCTGTGACCTTAGGTAGAAGTGTGCAATCAGCCCCAAGTCACAGCCCATAGGGATGGAAAATGGGAGGGATAAGTTCTCTGGCCTCTCTTCTGCTATCTGTCTCAGTCCATGCCTTCCATGGACCTTGACCAAACCGAATGGGAAGCTCAAAAGCAGGGGCATCTGTAGAGGTCAACCCGAGGGGGCTCAGAGCAAGGCAGGGGAGGACAGGGAATGGACCTGGGCGGTCCCATGGACAACACTCATGAAAATGGAGCAGGAAGCAGGCCATGTGTTGGACGTGATGGACCACAGGGTAGAACTGCTGCCCATGGAGAGCATGAGATGCATGGAAGACTCACTCCTGAGCATGGTATCTGTGGCCCTCGAATGGCCCTACGTGACTTTCCAACCTGTACTCTTCGTTCCCTGGTCACATGTATGCTACACCCATGTGGCACTTAGCCTTCATCCTACCCAGATTTGTTGACTCTGCCACTGTGATGTCTTTCTTACCTCTGTCTCCAGGCAGTTTACTCACTTCGAAGGCTAACTAATCTCACCACCTTCCAGCGACAAAATGATTAAGTATCCTCTGTTCTCCCACCGCAGTTCATACGTCGCAAATGCTTATCTGTTTGCCTGTCTTGTCATGCGTCTCCTGAGCATCTCTGAACGTTCCCTGCTTCTGCCCAGACAGAGAGACCCTGGTCGGCAGCGACCATACCTTATTTATTTCTCTATCCCAACCCAAGTCTAGTGTAATATGCCACGCAACGTGTGCATTCAACCACCTTTTGTTCTGCGTAAAAATGAACTGAAAAATGAAACATGATGGAGGAGATGTCCTGAAGCTCGAAGCCTCCACCACTACCCGAAGCGGTCTGAGAAACTGCATGAGAAGAGCCATGGATGGTTCTCTCAGGACCTGCTCACATGTCTATTCTTGCAAATTGAGGATGCTCACTTATCTACTTCATCAGGAAATGGATGCTGCCAAGAGAAAGAGAATAATTCTGGAGCCCGTTGTCTTCAAATTAAAACCCAGCGTGGGGTTCAAGGGCAAACATGGAGTGTTGCCAGGAATGTACATTTGTGGAAGGGCTGCACAGCTCTTCCAGACAGAAAAGAAATTCATGCCACAATCAGCTAAAACTGTGTTGGTAGGTGAAGGAGAGGAAAATGGATGCTTCCATGTTTTTAATGTGTTTTAGATATATTAAGTTCAGCCCCGTGTCTTTGTTCTGTTCTGAATATTGTAAGAGAACCTGTTATTTATGTATGTGTTTATTTAACAGCTACCCATTAAACATCGCTCATGTTCCAGGTGAGGTACTAAGGTAAGAAAGGAAAAAGGGCGTGGAGCCAGGAGACAAGGACATGAGGTGGCCGAGGTGGCTGGACCTCTGCATTCCACTTGGTCTCTCAGAGCCTCTTGTCCACATCTGTGAAGCTGGGATAGTAGTGAATCTCCTGCTTCTTCTCAGAGCTGTTTCAAGAACCAAGTATCGGAGACTCGTAAGAGCTACATAAGCATTGCACTTTTAATCCGCAACGTACTGGCTCTCTGCATCCCGAGTGCCTCCCGGTCAAACAGAAAGAGTGGCGCCGGCTCTGTCTAAGTCACAGGGCTAGAATTACAATCAAAGGAATTGTGCATGTGTTGAAAATGTAAACTACTCTAAAAAAGAGGCTATTAATGAACAGTCTTACGGAGCACAAATAATAAGATCTCCTGAGACCCGGTACCGGGGTGCACACTCTGCCTCTCCGTTTATTCACCGTGTGGCCGGATGGAGGTCTTCAGTTTAGTCTTGGCATGGTCACGTGTAAAGGGGGAGTGGGAACAGCACTTCACCCAGTCGAGGTAACGATCAAACAAAGTGATGTCTATGATTAAAGGATGTGGAACAAATGTGGCATTCAATAAAGCAGTTATTTTTTTCAATGGTCGTATTTTCATGTCATTCCACAAAATTACTCAGCATTTGCTGTGGGAAACACAGAGAAATTGCTCAGTCACCATCACTTCAGCTAAAGCGACACGGGTACGCCCGGGTACATCGCAGGCGGAGGCATGTGGATGGATTGCTCCGGAAACCTGCCGCCTCCCACGAGGGGCAGAATTCCTTCCGGGCGGTTTCCACCGCACAACACTGCATTTCACACTCAGCAAAACTTTCACGGTCATTATTTTCATGGCCTACAGCAGGGGTGAGCACACTTCCTCTGTAAAGTGCCACAGAGTCAGTATTTCATCTTTGCAAGCCATGTGGTCTCTGTCACAACTCCTCAGCTTGGCCATTTGAACACAAAAGTAACTGGAGACAGTATGTAAATGAGTGAGCATGATTACATTCCAGTAAGACTATGTCTCCAAAACAAGTGCATGGCTGGATTTGACCCATGAGTGCAGTTTGCCCAGCCCTGACCGAGATGATACGCAACCTCCTACAAACCAGATACGGGGTAGCGATTCCACATTCCAAATAACCACATACCGATGAACCTCCCAAGGAACACAGAAGACACTACAGAAGACTGAATAGCTGCGTAAGAGACGAAGGGGTCCCCGTGGTGATTACACCAGCCCAGCCCAGCACTGTCTCCAAAGAGGGGTTTTCCCTGGTACCTCCCACTCTTCAGGCGTTGCTTAGATGTTTATAGTTGGAAGCAAACCATGAACTAATAAAGATGAGGTATAGGGTTTATTCTCTCTCTCTTTCTCCCCCCCCCCCCCCCCCCCCCGGGAAGCAGATACTCACAGAGCTCGGAGGACTGAACTCTGAGCGATGCAGGGCAGAGGGCAGAGAACCCTGTGTAAAAGCTCTCTGGGGCTCTAGGTCACATAGGCTGGGATGAAGAAGCAGATTATGAGGGGAAAGGAAAAAGAACATAAAAACTGACCTGACTAGGGCGAGGACACAGACACTATCCTGGCCACTTCTGGCCAACACGTGATCTCTGTCCAATACACGGAGAAGGTGCCTAATGAAAGTTCTGCCAACAAAAGACTGAATCCAAATCACACCTCTGTCAGACATCAAGTCTGGATTTATGGACAAGTTATTCCAATCCTTTGAGTCTTGTCTATAAAATGGATAAAATAGTACCTACTTTATAAATTCAGAATGGGGATTAAATCAGCAAAACACATGTAAAGTATTTAGTATAATGCCTGGCATTTGGTAAGCTCATAATACATTTTTATTATTACTATTAATTGCCTTAATGAGTGAATGGCTTATCAAAAGATTGAATAACTTACTGAATGATCATATTTTAGTGAGAGAAGGTGAACCGACCCCAGAGAACCCAGGGCTGAGTTCACTCACCAGGCCCCCGACCCTATGCTGTGGGTCTGTGCTCCGTGAATGATTCCACTGGCTGTTTGTAATTCGGGTTCTACTCTGCAAGCTGAGGATTCTCTTTTTCTGCTTGTACAGTAAACAAGTCTAACTTATTAGATTTATGTTTACTTATTTACCATCATATTCATCTCTGTCTCCCTGGAACTACGTTCAGGTCACCTTGATTAGAATGTGGGGTACTCGGTCAGACGTTACAGGCAATCACTGCTTTCATTTTCACTAGTAATTAATCTCATTCATTACGGAGACTCTACTCTCCTAGCCTCGGAGGACAGTATCACTTCCTACGTCCATTATTGTTTTTTGTACGGTGCTCCTTGCTCACCCAGCAGGGACCCCCGTTGCACACTGGCTTCTCCAGCCACAAAGGAGAGAACAGACAAAAGCGCAACCAAACTGACGACTGTGGTTTAAAAACACTTGGACTCTGAGAATTTGTCTGGAAAAGGGCTTGGTTTCAAGACAGAGTGCACAGAAGAGGTGTTAAGTAAGCAAAATATGGAAAGAGGAGCAGGAGAGGGCGTGGCCAGAAAGGGGGTGGGGACACGTCACAGCGGGCAGGCGGGGCCACCGGGGCGAAGGCCTGCGGGCCAGGAACCTGCAGGTCTGCGGGTCCAGCAGGATCTCCGGAGCGGGCCAGGAACCTGCAGGTCTGCGGGTCCAGCAGGATCTCCGGAGCGGGGATTGGAGATCGGACATCGTAGATCGTAGGTGTGATGGGCGGAGCATGGCCTCCCAGGTATCAGTGGGCACGCAGTGGGCCTTTTCCTTTGTTACCAGGGTTTTCATCTCTGAGGTAGGACCTCAGAAAAGGTGTTACCCTAGTTTTCCCCTTTAGAATCCCCTTCTCCAAGGCACTGGGAACGATGCTCTAAGGAACGGACCTCAGGGTATCTGAGCCACAGCACGTTGATTCTTTGTGCTTTCCAGTTTTTCCCTTGCGGTAATGGCAGCCACTCCGTCGGCAGCACGAGGAGCCTTTCAAAGTCAGGCGGGCCTTCCCAGTTGTCTATTGGCTCCACGTGGACGAAGAACGTGGGGCTGGGAAGGCCAGACTTCTCTGAGGTCACAGTTACCACACAAACCTTGGGGTTTGCCCTTGTCCATGTGCCAAGTATTTCTGACTCCTCCCACTTATTTCTGCAGCAGTGACCTACCCAAGGCGGATGGGGCAGGTTCTTTTACCACCCGTTTCCTTGCAAAGACTGAGCCTACGTTTAGGTTTTGGACATTAACGTTATAATAACTGTATTTTTCTCTTAGATTATCTTTAAGTTTAAAATGAAGTTTCCTTTCTTCCTTGCAAAAATATGTAGGCTTGGGTTTGAATTATAATAATAATTTAAATTTAGCACAACAGAAAACAAAAGTGATTCTAGGCAGGTGAGGCAAAATTGTCTAAGTGTATAAAATCAAAGTATAGGTAAATATTTGGATAGATATAAGCATGTGTATACACCTTCTAACACAAAGCATTATATATATAGATATATATGTATATATATCTATATATATATATTCTGTCCATATGTAGGGATTATACATTTTTATGGAGAATCTTTTTGTGGAAAACAACATTCCACCTGAATGATGCTCCTGGGAACTTTCTGTGCCTCAGTAACGCAAGTGTAATAAAACCTCATAAGGTTGTCGTGATAGTGAATTGTCTATTTATTGAAAACATTCATTTAGGAGTCATTTTCTCAGTTGACTCATCAACCTAGAGCTGGTAACTGAAAGAGGCTTATTTTTACTGAGCAAAGTGTTACAGTGACTCAGCTAAAATCCCACTAGAAGGAGGTGTTCTGTGTTCTGATCAGATGATTTCTTGAAATTTGCTCTTCTTTCTCCAGTGACAGACCCCGTTCTGCACTGATTCCGGATGAGTTGCCAGCTTCGAGAGCTGAGGCTCTGGGACAATCCGTGTCAGCAGTCCCTGGCTGGATGGCTTCACGGGGCCTTGTAGGTCCCAACTTTTACTGGTTGTGTTATTTTGCTCAGTTTCAGCCTGCAGAAGCATCAGTTTCATATGGTTCAACTTAACGCCTGTTAGGGTGATACCCTGACCCCATACTTAATGTCACGCTTTCCTTCATCCCCCACATCTGATCTGAGAGCAAACCATGTAGACGGTCTCCAGGTTAGATCCTCAAACAAACTTCGCCAACCAGTCTTGCCCTTGCAGCCCACCTCTCACCTGGAATACTTCCTTCCCGTTCCCACTCACAGCAATCTCTGGTCTATTCTTCACAGAGTGTCTATTAAATCAATTTTCCAATTATAATAAGAATAAAATACACACTGCTTATCATGGTCTACAAAGCTCTCCATGCACCAATGCCCCCAGCCTCCCATCCCACAATCCCCAGCTCTCCCTACTGCCCGCTGTGCTGGGGTCACACTGATTGTCTTGACCACACCCAGCTCAGCTCCTACTCAGGGCACTGCACTTGCTCTCCCTCGCCCGGGATGCTCTGCTCTCTCACAGTCTCTTGCCTCTTCACTCACCACGCCTTCCCCGGTGCCCTACTGCTTTTCTCCCCTTTCCAGTCATCCTGTCCATGCCAGACGTGCACGTCAGGGTCCAGACGCTGTGTTCAGCCTCCTTCCCCATGACAGTGGGAATTCCACGTGGAGCAGGACTCTGTCTGTTTTGTTCGATGCCATATCCCCAATACTAAAAATAATAATAGTACTTGGCAGGCAGGTGGAATGCAAGCAAGCAATTTGTGTTAAATAACTGAAGACGGCACCACCATAAACTTGGGAGCAGCACTTGATTAGTGTGCAGTGTTTGTGGATACCTGGCTCTTTTTCCAACTTCCTATTGGGCAGGGAGTCAGTCAGGCTCTTGATGTAAAAGGGGAAATTTGTAGTTCCCATGGGCTTCCAACAGTGTTGATGCAGGGCTCAATGTGTCTTTGCGTTTCCCAGAAAAGGAAACATATTTGTATCAAACATAATAATCACCCTGGAGAAATGTGGAAGTAAATTCTCATTGCACATCACATACAAGCAAACTCACAAATTCCCTTTAGACATTTATGTTCTTCCCCAAATTCCTCTTGCAAGTGCCAACAACAGAATGGCTGCCTCTCTCTTCCCCGTCCTTGTCTATCTCCCCTCCTCTGAGACGCAGAAATGTCCACCGGGACCTCTAATGTATCCAAGCTTTATTACACCAATGACTTTAATAGCATTGCAGCAGCTCCAAACTTGCTCACCCACCAGCTAAAACAACCCAAAACAAAACAAAACAATGGAAGACCTTCAGGTTTCTGAGACGCGCACAACAAATGACTTCATATCTCTAACTTCATCCAATTATATGTTCAACAGGAGTGTGTTTTTATGTAGACACATTTCCTATTCAATTTGCTGGGTCCTCACCTGAAGTAAGAAAGCCTTTACTCAGATCCGGGGTCTTTGTTAACTGGCAATTCGGCAGCAATTTTAGAGAAAACCCAGGAGTTACCCTGCCCACATTTTAACCCTGAGCCCCTTCCTGTTTAAATGACTTCAGATAAGTTATTAAATTGCTCCGTCTCTGCTTCCTCATCTATGGGAAAAATGGTAGTCACTCCCACTTCAAAAGTAGCTGGTGGCTTTTAGGGGCAGAATTTCTGCAGCGTTCATTCCCGTGCATGGGGCATAGTGCGCCTTAATAAATGTTGACTTTGATTACAAACTGTGTGCTTTTTTGGCCAATTTCCTAACTTCCCCGTGCCTCGGCATCCTTTACTAAGCTGGGTATAGTAATATATAAAGACGTTGTAATGATCAATCAAATAGACCAGGGATTGGAATTGCCCACTATTCTGGGAGGAAGGTTTCTGAATTGGTAGGATGTCAGACGAGTGATAAACCAGGCTTACCCAGCAGAGGTGGATTCGGGGGGCTCTTTACCAGATGGAACATGAGTAGGATATTTTGGTTTTACCATCCAATATCTAATCACTCTGGAGAGGAAAACAAAGCAGCATGGAGAAGAAAATTTGCCTGATGCTGGCATCTCATTCGGAGCAGCCGGGTCCCAAGGTTATCCGATGCATGGTAACCAGGAGCCCCTGCCACAAACTGGGACGCTTTCGTGGGAGGGACGTAGCTTGTCCAAGGCCTCTTATTAAAGCCTTTCCCCCTCCAGTGCTTCTCTCCATAGGCCTCTGGGCAGGAAATAGACCCCAGGGAATTGGTCACATTAAAACTGAACACACAGATGCCTACTGAAGAGGAGACTTTCAAATTAGATTCGGCTTCCATTAGGAGACTGTTTTCCTTTTCTCTTCCTCAAACCTCCTCCTCTTCAAGGCCAAGTTTGGGTTCAGGAAACAAATGTGCAAGACTCTCACCCCAAAATCCACTGTGTCGGTAGTGGGAGGGGACTCCGGGCTAGGCCAGGATCTGCTGCGCCAAGGACGTTTCCTGTGTCTCTGTCCTTGCTCAGGTATCTGAGATGCCTGGTTTCTTGGCTGCTGTGGGTTAAGGAACCGGAGTGAGAGAGGGAGGGGCGGCAGGAAAGTGTCTCCAGGCTCATTTGCTCCGCCCGCTGAAATGATCCTATTCACTGGAGCGCAGGTAGCGATTGCCCTACCTTCATGTGGTCATTAAACTCTTCTAAGCTGCTTCAGTATATTTTCCCCGAGGCCCCTGTCAGGAAAGCTGCTTCTCCTGTGATTAGAACGCAGCTGATTGGCCTCCTGGACCTATTACTGTCCTTCTCCTAACGATCTTCTAACGGCTGCTGGGCTTAGGCAAGCCTCTTGACAGATAATGAAGTCAATTATGCAAACCCCAAATAATGCCTTCTTATTTGGAACCGTTTCTTGTTCGGTTTGCTTTTGTAAAGAGGAACCAAGCCAGAGCCAGATAAATGCTGATGTCACATAAATTTCTTACATGTTTCACACTGGTTTGGATCTAAGCTCCATTACGGTTGTGAATTGCAACGGGGACAACAGTGCTGGTATACGTGTAGACTGTGTGTTGACGGAATGCAATTAAATGAGTTATACGTACAACTCTTAGACGATTACCTGGAAGACTATGTTAGCTACTGCCATCGTTGCTCACAACTGACACAGTTTTCCACTCCCTGTGTGGGGTGTGAGTTTGAGTGGGGGGAGGTTACTGAGGGAACAAAGCAGGGAGGGCTAACAGGTGAGTTATTTGCAGTTGATTTAATACACACACACAAATTAAATCAATAGCAAATAACTCACTTTTTATCCCTCCCTGTTTTGTTGTGTATGTGTGTGTGTGTGTGTGTGTGTGTGTGTGTGTGTATGTATCTGTATATATATATGTGTGTGTATACACACACACTTTTTTTTTTTAAATGAAAGAACCTTAATGAGGACAGAGGCAGATGCCTTAGCTTTTATGATTCTGCGCAGAGGGCTGTTAGGGACCCCCCACAAGCCTCAGCTACTGCAGCCCAGAGCAACTGCGTAGAGGCGGGTTTTAGAAAGGCCAGGGACCTACCTGGAGGTCTGAGCAGAGGCTGGCCCCCTCATGCCTCCACCTCCGTGTCAGCTCAGTCACACCCCCTCTTTCTCTGAGCTGCAGACCCTCAGACTTCAGCAATATTTTAGCTCAGGCTCCCGTTCCGGAGGAGCACCATCTGAGTTCTGTCCTGGCTTGCGCGGTTCCTCACCTTCCATCCACCACCTATTTGCTCTGAGCAGGTTTTGAGGGTGAAGCAAGAGTTAAAAATGATGATAGAAGATTCTGTGTGTTTTCCTTGGAGCAATGAATTTCTCTGTCATTCATTGTAAATTGCCCGGGGAGAGGCAGGCGGTCCAAGCACCCCGTGCCTCTAAATTGTCTGATATTTCCATTGTTCTTCTCTACAAGGAAAATCTTAATCTGCATTAGTCGAGACAAATTCACTGTCTAAACCCCAAATAAATGGTATTATCTCAAGAAATGCTAACATTCCATCTTCCCTCTTAAGAACCGAACTATCATTTGACTTCCTGGTTCTCTATAGAAATATACTTTATTATTTCTTCCTTCTCAGGCTTCTCCATTTCAGTGTCTTTACTGGTTCGTCTTCTTTTGTCCATCCCTGGAACATCTGTGTGCTTTATGGTGGACAAGCTCAGTCTTTTGAACAGCCCCGCTGCTTGCACAGTGAAGGGCAGCTCTGTTCTTTCAGCAGTTGGCATCAGAGGTCTGAGACAGCTTGACTCCCTTTCCTTCTTCCCGTTCATAATCCACTTCTGATCCCTCAGAAAATCCGGTTGGCTTGACTTCCCCTTCACATCTATCCCAACCTGACCCACTTCTCACAACCTCTCTGCCACCACTGCGGTCCGGGCCAGCTCCTGTCTCCTACCTGGGTCACTGCCCAGGTCATGCTTCCGGCCTGCTCTCCCTGTACCCACAGTGCCATGCTCAATCCCGCAGGCCAGAGGATCCTTTCAAAGTGCGAGTCCTACTATGGCACCCCTCTGCTCAGTCCTCGACGCCCTCCTCTCTGAGCGCAGAGCCATGTTCTCAGAGTGACTGACGAGACCCCATAGAGCCAAGCCTTCTCCATTTCCTTGAGTTCGCCTTCTGCTCCTTCCCCCTCACTTACTCTGCTACCCGCTCACCCATGGCACAGGGGACATGGTCCTGTTTGCTCTCTCCCTCTTCTTGGGCCGTACCTCTCGCAGGTGCACCCCACGTTCACTCCCCTGCTTCTTCCGAGTGTCGGTCCACAGCCAGGCCTACACTGAGCACCATGTGTGAGCGTTCCACCCCAGCCACAAGTGCTCACTTTATTCTAAATCGCTATATAACCTGCTCTTTTGTCATGCTTACCAGCAGTGTACCCCCGGGGAGGTGAGCTCTGTTGGAGCAAGGAATTCTGTCTGCTTCTATTCCACGGCTCTTTCCCCAATATTTAGAATAACGCCTGACATAGAGTACGTGCTAAGCGTGAATACATTTTCCAATCCACACATTTCCTCGGGCAACCTCCTCTGTTTTATAACTTCCGTTCCCGCACGCGTGCCGAAGTTTTCCTGACCTGTCTTCATGTGGCCCTCCGTAAAGGAATGGCACCAGTGTGCACCCCGGTAGCCAATCAGAAACTAGGAGTTACCTTGTATTTCAGTCAGTCGCTGGATGCTCATTGCATCCGTTCCTATAGCAGGCGTGGTGCTGCAGACCGGGGAGACCCCTGTAGCCAGAAAGAACCTCTTCTTGCCCTCTCAAACTAAGAGTTAAGCAGGGAACAGCTAGTCAGAAAGGAGAGGAGCACTCAGTGCAGAAAAGATTTACTTCTCCCACTTTTCCGCATGGGCAGGGGACCTCACCTGCCAAAGGTTACAGGCTACAAGGAACGATGACAAGAACAACAGCGTCCCTGACAGCGGCAGAGCCCAGCTTGCCCTCACTCTGCCAGGCTCTGCATGCACACCCCCTTGTACACGTCTGTCCCGCTGACTCCTCCGGGCGAGCCTGTGGGATGGGTGTGCTGCTGTCCCCATTTCACCCACGTGGAAGCCCAGGCATATTCAAGGCCAGAGAGTGAGTGAGTGGCAGCGCTGGGGTTGGACCCCGGCAGTGAGGGCCCAGGGTCCAACTCTCCGCGGCTGCAGGGACGTTTCGTTGTCCTCCTGCAGGTGGTGGGTGGGAACGCGGAATCAGACCCTGGAAGCTGAGAACTTCTGAGTTGGCTTTTTCTTCTCAGCTGTCCCAACACCAGTCCCTGAACCCCCCATACCCCGCTCCTGCTCCTGATTTCTGCTGACCTTCCTTCTTCTCTTTTCTTCCTTCCACTCCACGTAAGGGAAGGCACTGCTTTCTGTGGCTACTGAGTTTCACTTCTGCTCATCAGCTTTCCAGCGCTTGTGTAACCAGCGCCCGGTACTCGCTCCTCTCCATCCGAAGTGCCCCGCGTGCGTTCTGTCCCTGCCTGGATTCGGACGGATCCAGCTTCGCGCAAGTCTCTGGTTCCCCAATAACTCTACCCTCTGTACACGATTATTCCCACTTCATATTTTATAAAACCAAGGTGAAAAAAATTAAACCACTTGTGTTTCAAGGTAATAGATAGGCTTCATTCTGGGGAATAACTACTTTCAATATCTGTACTAACTTTAGGGGAATGGTTGGCATTTTTAAATTAAATACTCAAAGACTTATGAATTCAAAGCTGGATGTCTCCTTTAAGTTGTCCCCCTCAAAGCTTTACTGTTATCCTCAAAATATTTCAGCATTCCACATCATTTTCTTTTAAATTTCATCAGTGCTAGAACATCTTTAATCTTTCAATCTTTGAAGTAATATGTGTTTAAGAAAAAGTGGATAAAGCTAGATCTTGAGAAGAAGATGATCTTATTACACTGAAAACATCACTGGGATTAAACACATGATATAATTACAAAATGACAAAACTACTTTTCCCGTGAGATGCATGACCTGGCTCTGAATTCGTTTACTGAGCTCCTGTTAAGTAGCTGGACCCGGGGTGGGAGCACAGGCGCTGGAGATGGCTCCTAAAGAGAACGGGCCCTGTGCTTTCAGCAAACGCTTTTTGTCAGAAAGTAAGTCGAATGAGACCAAGTGAACGTCAGTGTGTGCGTGTTAAACACTAGTTTTGCTCAGCGTACACAACAGACACGTGTCACGGGGGCGGTGGACGGGAACGGGAAGGTGAATGAACTTGTGTGGCGTTGGCGGCAGGAGTTCCCAGGATGCCACTGAGGGCAAACGCTGGGAAACAGGAAACGCACAACGAAGTTAAACTGTTTTCATCCTATTCTGCCTGTCGGCCCGCAGCGGCCCCCGTCGACTCCCACCATCTCGCCCTATTAAAATGTCGTTCCACACGTGTGTTTCAGGTGCTGCGTACTACCATTCATCTTTCTTAGATATGCAAATTAACAGGCAAACAGAAAGGATGTTTGGCTTGGTTTAGTAAGAAAAAAAGATGCAGCTTTTCCAGTCACAATACCCTGGGCATGTTTGGGTGCCAACCCGCCGCTTTTCAAAGGCTTCAGGGGCCCAGTGTCTATTTCAGTGCTGCTGGAAACTCAGCATCTTTATTCAACGCTATGAAGATGCAGCTTGCAGAGGGAAGAGGAGGGGACCAGCAGATAAATAAGGACGTTGGGAGCAGGCAGAAGGAAGAAGGAAGCTGGTTTCTTGGGAAGTGTCTTATTATAGCAAAGAGGGAGGACATGATGAAAATAGAAAGAAACAGCAGTGAGAAGTGGGAAAGAGACAAAAGGCAGAAACTGTCGATGCCTCGGACATGTTTCTTAACCACAAAAAACAGGCAGAGAAAGTTCCTGATGCAGTGCCGGGGAAAGCGATGCTAAGGGAGGGGAGATGAGAAGGTGATTACCCGGATTGGGGGGGTGGCTCATTTCCTGAGTATGCCACGGGGCACGGGGCTGTTTTGTGGGAAGGTACTGGTGGATGGAGAGAACATCTAAAGTATATTCCAGAGGATGCACTAGGGACACACAGTCCAGGGTCTCACATCTGAAAGACTCGCGTGGACACAAGCTCAGAAGATACGTAGTGGGTTGAGCCCAGTGGCACATTCCTTATCTGACCACTGAGTGTTCTGCACCAGGACAGGCTGAGTATCACTTACCTGTGTCCCGGGTTTCCTTGTAGTCCTGACTACCCCATGGCTCAGAGGCTGCACCTGCCAGGACCGGCCAGCACCCAGGCCATGCTGATTTTTATTCAGCATCTCTTCTACTTAGCACCATTTCTGGGACAGTCTAATGGCTCACCAAAGAGGTGCTAACATTAATTAAATGATCTCTTATGCAATGTTTTGATAGAATAAAAAATATGCATTTTGGCCATCCTTCCTGGCTCCTGAAATAGCTCCTGAGAGGTAAAGTGAAAGAAGTCTCTCTTGTCATCCACACAGCAAGCCCCTTTCGATTGGCCACTTTGATCAGAGGCGACCAGGTTGGAACTTTCCGCCCCATGCCCCACCCTAGGAGGGGAAAGGGGTTGGGGGCTCAGATAATGGCTGATGACTAATGATGTCATCAACCGTGCCCAGGCAGTGAAGCCTGCATGAAAACGCTAACCAAAGAGGTTTGGAAAGCTTCCATGTTGTGAGCACATCGAGGTGCTGGGACAGTGACACACCTGCAGAGGACACGGGACCTCTGTGCCCCTTTCCACATAGCTCGTTCTATGCATCTCTTCCGCTTGGCTGTTCCAGAGTTTTATCCTTTGTAATAAAGTAATAATAATATCCTCAGTAATAATAGTAAGCACAATGCTTCCTGGGTCTTGTGAGCCATTCTAGCACATCACCGAACTGGAGAATGGGTTGTGGGAACCCCCAACTTACGGCCTGTCAGTCAGAAGTGCAGACACTTGTGATTGGCATCTGAAGTCAGGGGCAGTGTTGCGGGACTGAGCCCTGAACCTCTGCGCTAACTCCAGACAGTTAATGTCAGAATTCTTCAATGTGAAGGAAACAACCCTATGCGTTTGGTGTGAGTTGAGGGGAATGAGTGTTCCATTTTACCGGGCAAGGCCTCTTTCCCTAAGAAGTCAGAGCAAGCGGAGCACAACTTCACTCTGATGCATCTCAAAGGTGCCGACCCCTGCAGCAGGCTCAGCGGAAGTGTGCACAGGCGTGGCCAGGCACCCAGGACTCTCACAGCCGCGAGGGCTCTGTTGTGCTAATGGGCTTCTCCTAATGCACAGAGAGCTGCTTCACAATTTGCTCAAGAGTCCTGGGCCAGCTTTGCAGCGGCCTTATTGCTCCCACGCAGGCCGTGCTGACTGCATGTCGGGCGAGGGTGCAGAGTGAGCCTGTCTGTGTGAATCACCTCCCCGGGCTCCCCGCACTGTGATTCTTGACAGAGGCAGCTCCCCGAGACCAGATAATTGCCGGTAGGAGGCACGAGTGCTGATCGTTAGAACTGGCCAAGAGGCAGATGAGGCCTTTGAGAGGGGCCATTTGGCCTTGGTACCTATTTAAGAAAAAGTCAACGATGTCCCCGTTGCTGTGCCCTGTTTTACCATCTGAGTGTGAAGAACTGCTCTCCTGGCTCCCATTCCCCATTCTCTCACCGTGGCCCCATCATTAGGCAGCTCTGAGAGCTGTTCCTGCTCCCCAGGACACACTATCACTTATGCCCTGGAGAAGGTTCTTTTACTTCCCTCACGCTTCCCAAAAGAAGCAGTTGTGATGTCTGCAGGGAGAGAAGCTGGCCTTTGGAGACAGACGGAGATGGGCTTGGTGCCTGGCTCTGCCGCTTGTAAGTTGTGGGATATGGGAGAGTCACTTCACCTCACTGAGCCTCAATTTTTCCATCTGTAAAATGGGGTGAAGATAGTCTCCCTAATATTGAATAACAGAGTGTTGTGAGGATTGAGTGAGTTAATGTGAGCAAAGGGCTTAGAGCCATGCCTTGCATGCAGCAAGCTCTCTGCAATCATGAGATCCGTTTCCCTTGGCTGGGCTTTGCCTGAAGCCTTCAGCATAGGCTCTGTTTGAAACGCAGATTTTATTATAAGTCAGGTGTGGTGAGGCCAACAGACCAGGAGACAAATGCCTGCAAAAAGGCAGCTTGTTGCTCACAGTTCCCAACCAGAGGGGGGTCTACAGCTTGGAGACCGCACATGGAAGGACCGGAGTTGGTCAGGAAGCCGAAGGAGTTGGGGGGAAATACGTGGAAGAGCTTTTGTAGTGGTTTCTGTGGGAAGAAATGGGTGGGGCAGGGTAGCAAGTTTAGGACTCTCTAGTTGAATAATTTGATCAGGCTCTGAAGTGCTGGGATTGGATCTAGTCGGCTGATGCCAGGCCCTGGGGCAGTTAGGGCAGGTGACTAGTGGCCCAGAGTGTAAGCCTTCTACGGAGTTTGGGGTGTGGCTCTGCATGGGTAAATTCACATCTGAAAGGTATGCTTTACGTCACCCATTTACTCTCTCCAGGAGGGAAGTGACTAGCCCTGGGATGAGCAGCTTCTGCAGAGTCAGCAAGACACCAAATGTCAAAATATCAGAAATACCAAAGATAAAAAGACATGATTAATACAAGTCTTTCCTCAACGTGTCCAGGACTAAAAGGGAAAGTCAGGGAAAGCAGCCGTCATCACGCACTGGCCCCACATCGAAGGGCCTCGGACAGCTGTTCGTGTCTCGTCTACAGCTCTGCGTCCCTCGGGGTGAGATGACGCCTCTCTGAGCACTTGTTTGCTTCCAGTTACACTGACTGCAGAGCTAGTGTTCACAGTGAAGAACGGAGTAGGCCCCTAGTTTCAAACATGTTTTCTTCACGGTAAAAACCTATCTTTCTATTCCTGGTCTCCAATCTTGTCCTCGTAGGTTTATTTTTGTTCCTCTCCTGTTTCTACACTCTGTTTCAAGATAATTTATTTCAAGATATTTGGCAGCTAATATAAGAACAATGAACCAGGACCTTTGGGCTTATGGCATGAAAAAAATCTGTTTATGGAGAAAGTATATGATGTCTAAGTTCTCCCACCCCCTTCCAAGCGAGACCGCCTGACCGGCAGAATGTCTGATCCGTAGCGGCCGTGAGGAGGGAAGTGCTCTAGGTGTGGGTCTGGCATAGTAAGTGCTTGTGTTAGGCAGCAAAGGACCCCAAACCCAGAGGAACGACCTCAGTAAAGTATTTACTAGAAGACCTACGTTTAACTGTTCGAAGGACCAAATATAAACACCTATGCCAAGTCCAGAGCAGTGAGAGAAGGAGAAGGCATGATTCATCTTAGGCTCAGTTATTCTGCAGGAGCAAGAATGATCCAAAATCATTACAGCACGCAATGACAAAGTTTGATTTCTCCCTGTTTCTGCCCACTGTGCACTGCCTCTGACTCAGTGCCTGAGCCGCTCCATCCTGGAACGTGCCACGGAAGGCAGCTTCTACATAGGTTCTGCCTTCTTATGGAGACAGGAAAAGCAACGGCGGAGCCGCGCGCTGACCACCTACTTTGATTTGGCTCAATAATACCTGAGCAAAAGGGACAGGTGCCTCTTTTAGGAAGACATTTGAAGAGCCATCATTTGGGATGACAACAGCCCTTTTGCAGAAGCCACAGATAGCTGGAACAGAAATAACCACAAATAACAAATGAGAAAGTGGGTTTAATTTGACACACGATCGGATTTGGAATAGGTAGGAGGGAGATAATATAGGAAAGTCTCGTTGGACATCTCCATATTTTTTGTTTCATTTCATTTTGTTTTTTCCTAATTATAATTAAATCCAGGTGGTGCATAATGAGAATGTTACACTTAAGAGCCAAAGCCCTGATGGAACCTCAGAGATACATCGTCACAGGACAGTCATCTTCGAGTGCAAGACAAGCCTTCTCGGGCACAGGTTTTGCCTCTTCTCGGTCCTCTCTCAGACTCATGCCAGGACTCCTTCCTCCGTCTCCTCTAGAATCCCCACCTCGTGTCCCCGGTCCGGGACACAGGACCCCCTCTCATTGCTCCTGTAGTAACCTCTTGGTCCTTCTCCAGAGCACATGTCAGACAACCACTTCCTAAACATTTTTTTCCAATTAGATTATCCACTCTCAACAGGGCTGATGTCACGTAGTGGTGAAAATCAGTTCTTTGGGCCAACAAAGATCTTAGACATTGCAATAGTCTGTGACCCTCCAAAGGGCACAGTCAGAAGCATGATGGGCAATTAGAAAGAATATACATGAAAAGACTCCTCAGGAGAGTGATTCTCAATTCTCTGAAGGCAGGACGGTCTGATGCTCTTTTCTTCACAGTGTATATGCTTGGCATGCAATAACTTTGAATATGTGAATGAATTAATGATGGAGATATTTGGATAAAGTGAAACTTTAGAAGACTGACTGAACAAGATCCCATTGGAATTTGATCCTACTAATGACCCAAATGATCCCACATAACTCAGAGTGTTTCCGACCAACTGAGTGTTTCCAAAACAGTCCGAGTGTTTCTGACCGAGCCAGCAGGCTGTGCACGTGAGAGGGAGAAAAGTGGCAGCAGGAGCGAAGGACCAGGCGGCAGTTGGTACAGTTTGGGGTATCTTCTTATCCTAATCACTTGAGAAGGGAAAGTACGGCTGATCTGTTATTGTTTCCTATAATCTCTTTCCATCTTGACCTTTCTACACTGATTGTTGTCCGGCCGGCTGCCTTGAAGTGGTGGCAAAAAGTAGTATAATGTCAGGGGTTGGTAATAAACTTCAATACATGTAAAATCAACGTTTGCTGACATAATTTGAAAGGGCAGTTCACCTTTTGTGATTAAAAGCAGTCATGACATTATATTTTGCCTGCTTGTTTGTTTTGTTGATTAGGTTGCACTTATAGATGAGAGCACATGGTATTTGTCTTTCACCACCTGGCTTATTTCACTTAGCATCATGCTCCCCAGTTCCATCCATGCTGTCACAAAGGGTAGGAGCTCCTTCTTTCTTTCCGCTGCGTAGTATTCCATCATGTAAATGTACCATAGTTTTTTGATCCATTCATTTACTGATGGTCACTTAGGTTGCTTCCAGCACTTGACTATTGTAAATTGTGCTGCTGTGAATGTTGGGATGCATAGAGACATGGAAATTAAGAACAAACAGACAGTAACCAGAGGGGAGGTGGGAGGGGACAACGGGGGCAAAGGGGGAAGGTTTTTCAGGAACATCTTTATAGGACACATGGACAAAACCAAAGGGGGTAGGATCAGGGGTGGGAAGTGGGGATGGCTGGGGTATGGGGGAGTGGTGGGGAGAAATGGAGACAACTGTACTTGAACAACAATAAAAAAGTTTAAAAGAACAGTCATGAGGTTTGAAGCACTGAGCGTTCCCACTGGGGGAAGGTATTAAACTTTAATCCTCAGTAAAGTTCTTTTTCTGAAATGGCTGGAAATTTCCTGATGATCAGACCACTACAGGGAACACACCTCTGCAGAAGACGGGAGTTCAGTGCAATGGAAACGCTGCTGGAGAAGGGTGTCGAAAATTCAACTTCCTTCCAGTGTAGCGGAGCGCTGTGCAAATCTTAGTGTGATTCTGATGCTACTGGGATTAGTAGAAGTGACTGTCACTCTATGAAGTATTTTGATGATAAAGATGATTATCCTGGTTGGGCATATCCTTTATTTCACCCACATCTAATTCATGATTCCATGTCCCCAAGTCATTCACCACTGTCAATTCTGTGGAGCCAATGACAGATGTAAGGTCTTTCTAGGTGCCTTTTAGCTGCCTGGTTTATCCCCAGACAAACAGTCATGCCACGTAAAAATGGTGCTGGTGATGTTTCACTGTATCTCTTCTCTCCGTCCTGAAGTTCTCACCTTGACAGCAAACTTCTGGGAACTTTTTGGTTTCTGGCTCTGTCACTCATTTTCTGACCTCCACTGAACCTCACTCCCAGACCCTCTGCATGCTTCTTTGGTTTTTGATTTTTCTCCTCAATGTTGATTTTATTCATTCCTTGGATTTGCTCCCATTGATTATGTGGAGTCAATTGCATGCCAATTCTGCTCTATCTAAACTCTCAGATGTAAACTTACTATGGAGGCATACGGTGCAATCCCCTGCTTCTGAGAATACCTGTCAGATCCACAGGTTGGTTTAAACATCTCTAAACACAGAGGGCTCACTGCCACAGGAGACTGGCCTTTTTCACTACTGCGCAGACCCCACCGATAGAGGTTAGAGATGTCTTTCCTCCTTTGCCTTCTGCCTGGAATGATCTTCCTTGTTTCTCTGCCTTCTCCAAACTTTAGTCTTGAGAAGTTTTAGGTCCCCATGTCCTCAATGAGACGTAGGCTTTCCTCCTCTGATCTCTGTGCACTCATGGAGACTTCATGAGGACTTAGATCACGTTGTGCTAGACTGTGGAATCATTTACAAGAAAAACCGAGTAGTTTTATCTTGCTTGTCTAAATCACACCTAAAACAGTGCTGGAATCACAGTCCGTACATCTTTGTTGAATAAATGAAGACTAAATGAATGAATTGAATGCATAAACAAATGAAATAAAATGTTTGTCTTTGCATGTGGCCGTCTATAAAAACTGGTCTCTGCATTTAGAAAATGTGAGAGTCTCTCCTGAATAAACAGGAAAAAAATATGCCAATCTACCATACAGAGTTTATCCTTTAATATTAGACCATAATGGGTAAAGTGCCCTCTAATTTTAAAATACTTTAAGAAGTGTAAAATGATGTGCTTAAGGTTTGAAACATTAAAAAAATTGCCACCGTAATCACCATCTGCACCATGAAACCACTGAGCTAGATTAAGTCTGACATTCAAAAGAACCCTCACAAGCCATTCCTCACTGCGGTCACGAATCAGACCTGGGAACGTCAGCCCCTAAAACACCAACAGGTCAGCACAGGGCCTAATAAGATAAGAGAAAGCCAGAAATATCTTTAATCCTGTTGAGTCAAATTGTTTTAAGATAAATTTAAAAAATAAAGAAAAAATGAGAGCAGGGGGAACATACTGATTGTGTGAGAGATAATGAGCTACAGGGTCTAGTGCCTAATAGACGCTTGCTTGCAATTCATTGTGAAGAATAATATCCTTGTCATACAGCTTGTGATGCTGCTGATGCTGCTACAGAAATAAACCACCATTCACGTGGCCTCCGCGCCGACACACTGGCCCGCACAGAGCGTCCAGGCCCCGCCCCGAGGTGGATGGCCGTGCTCATTTGGCGGAGGAGCGGTCAGAGGCTCAGAGAGGTGATGTCACGGGCGTAGGGTTTCATAGCCTCGGGACACATTCAAAGCCGACCAGAGAGGGTGTCGTTCCTGAGTCCAGTCGCCTCTGCACGTGTGCTACTACAGAAAGAATTGTGCATGTTTGTTTGACACTGGGTAGTGCGATTCAGATAGGGTTTGGCCATCCGAGTGACACACGGAGCAGCGGTGAGTCACTCAAATCTTTCATCAGCCAATGACAGTTGTCAAGTGTTTTAGTCCTGATAAGTCAACAGAGCTAGATTATCTCACACTTCCTCATGCAAGATCATTGTGAAATAGGGATTTTATTCACTTTTATGAGTATAGAAACGAGTATATTGGATTTTATGTGATTTGGCCAGAAACAAATCCACCAGGTAGTGGACCTGCACCACGGCCTCCCCCGAATTCACTTCTGGTTGCCTTTCCCTTGCTGGGGGGGTAGTTACAAAGTGTAGGAGATAATGCCAGAGAAACCGGAAGACAAAGGAAATAAATCCTTTTACATCTGTAACAGATTGTAACACACCAAATAGAAATTTTAAGTTAACCTCTAGTTATAATAAAAAGGATAAATAGAAATTGCCACTCTTGAAAGTGATAAATACATCCCTCCTCAGTCTAAAAAAATTATTTAAAGAGAAACACGTATTTTGCTTCTTTTAGGAGAATCTGTAGTTCATACACAGTTGATGAGAAGAAAAGTCTTCTTTACAGAAGACTGACGGTAAGCATGCAAAGAATGATATGACTATAAAACTTCACAACACCCAGCGAAATAGTTCAGGCAAAGATAACCAAATGATGCTTAAACTCATTAGGTGCAAGCAGTTTAGGAAAGGAATATTCACCCCATGCAAGAATGCCCATGGGTTACTCACCAATAACAAAAATGTATCTTCACAAAAGTCTGTGATCACCCAGCAAAGCCAATCAAACATCATCACAGTTATTAGGACAACCTGATATTATACTCCTCCTGGGGAACTGTATTATGAAATACATAGTAGTATCACCTGGAAGGATTCCACTCCCCTCCCAAATTTTTATCCTAGTTTCAATCAGACATTCTTCCTAACTTCTAGTTTATGGGAAATGAATAGGACCGAGGGCCAAGTTGAATAACACTACAAATAAACAGTCAGGTAAATCCAGAGGGTAGGACAGTCCGCAAAGCAACTTACTGGTTACTCAAAAAATGTCAAAGTCATTTGAAAAATGGGAAGACATTTAATAATTTAAATGCAAAATGTTGCATTGCCAGTACTTTTTCATTTGCCATTGCTAAAAACATACACATACCTATACTTTAGTATACTTGAACATACTTTTAACATGCTTTACTGAGTGAATAAACATGTAAATAAGGTTTAGTTTTTAATAGGCTTGATTCACAAGGAGGGTTTCATTTGGAATCCAACCTGGGATGTCCCACTTTTCCTTCCACTATTGGGCACCTCAGTGGGAAGCTCAGTTCCTGAATTTGCTCATAGAATCCCCTTTGAAGACTTCCTTCTAATCTGGGTTTGAGGCATACCCTTCCGGGTGTTTAATTATATGTTTGGTAAACATTTTGAAGTATTTATTGTATAAATGTGTGTGTGTCTCTCTATTTCATATTGTATGTACTGCTCCACTTGTAGTAATCACTCAGCAATATATCCTGGATGCCTTTCTACACCAGTACAGATAGCTGTACCTCTTACTTTGAACAGTTTTGTGATACTATAAGAATGCATACACATATTTACTTAGCCATTCCTCTAGTGTTAGACACTTAGATGAGACAGTAATGCTCAGTATTATATACAGTGCTTTAATGAGCATTCTTATATGTCTCATTTTTTTCTAGAGTAGCCAGCAGAAATGAATATTTTAGCCCATGTAGTCCATGAATTTTGCATTGTAATATAATTTCCAAAATGACTTCCAATATGGCTTCATAAACCTACATTCCCTGCAGCAGCGAACGCATACTTGTTTGCCTATACCATCACTAACACTTATCAAACTTCATAGTTTTTTTTTTCTTTCAGATAAGTAATAAACCTGAGTTTCTCACAAAGAACATTACACAGAAGTGAGATACAGACGCACTGCTTCAGTGACTCCCTCCCACATGTGGCCTCACTCCAGTCCTCTCTGCCATCCCAGAGCACACGGTAACAGTCCTGCCTGTGTCACAGTTTATCCTGCTTGACATCATCTCCCTGGGTCTGTCTTAACTTTACCCTCCCCTTCCGTCCCATCAGGAATGGTTCAGATGATTGTTTTCATTCTCCAGTTATTTCAAATGAGTGCTTCTCCCATCAGAGTGGCAAGCTCATCATGCCCCACTCCCACAGTGAAGAGGTGATTCTCTCATCTGCCTCTCTCTTCCACGGCAGGAGGGAAAAAGACAGGCTCAAAAAAATGAGCTGACTCCTAATCTTAATATCACTGGGACAGAAACTAAAGACAGGCTAGGTTCCGGGATCTGTGATGAATTCCGTGAGGGTGAGAGGTGTAAATACGATGGAAGCACATGGGCTGGTGGGGAGAGCACTTGAGTAGCTTCTCGAAACAGTCAACACACTCTCTGATCCCCCAACACCCTGCACACTAATGAGCGCAGTAACACTGGGAAAATGTGTAAACGTTCTTACCTTACTTCTTTATCTAAACAATGAAAAATGCTCTGAGAAACGTAAGCAAGTATGTAATGCACACGTGTGATGGCTTCTGAAAGGTACCACATTACTACACCTAGGCATACATAGTGTAAAAGCTATCAAAATTAATTATTTGCATGAACATGGAATAAGCTCGTCCTCAGTAATTTCCAAAGGAGAACATTTAGTGTTATAATTTTTATCCCCAGGCCATCTTTTCTTTTCTTTTTTCTTTACTAATATTGGAATCATTCATAAAAATTAAAGATAAAGGTAGACTTGGTCCAAAAACAATTAAGACCCTCCTGAGGAAATGAGAAATTGGATCACGTCGTCCTCACATCATCCAGCAGACTGTGAGAGAAATGTGAGTCCACCCATTACTAACGAGCATCTTTGAGTCAGTCACGTGTATGCCACCACAGGTGCTAAGGAGAACAATGGTCTCCACTGAAAATGAATGGAACTTTTGAACTAAAACTCATAGAGATGACTGCGGGTGGAAGGGCACCCATGTGCCTCCTCATCCACCACTTGGAGAGGTTCACCCAACTCTCGTCTCACCTGGTGGTCAGAGCGGGACAAAGCCTCCAAGGAAGCTTTGAGCCTGGGGCTCTTTACTCAGTGGGGACGGGCTGGGACGGGAGGTGACTCTTCTAACCAAGAGGCAAACTAAGAGGTTGGGTGCCACAAGTCTGGTGTCTGCTGTGGTGCAAGCTCGCCGGAGAGACATGGAATTGCAGAGTCTGAAAGCGTCTAGTTGCTCTGAGTAGAACCATAGCAGGAAGGAAGAAGGAGAGGTCAGAAACCAGGAGTGCCGGGGGAATGGAGAGAAGTAGTCTGGAAGTCAGAGAAAAGAAAAAGGGTTTGCACGCTGGGAAAGAGGGGGTGAAGAAGTACAATATAATCCTGGTGATGGGCAGAGAGGGTGGTGTTCCGACCAAGTGCTGGATGTGGAACTTAGAGTTGCCTTGATAAGTCAGCGCCATAGGTTATCATAAGTAAATTGGCCTATTTTGAAAAGATGAATAAGATAACATAGAGAAGCCAACACTGAACCTTTAGAATCAGACCCGAATCTTACTTATTTTCCACTCCTGTTGCTGTCTGTACTATCCTTCCCCGCCCTGTCCAATGTATCTTCTTAAATCTCGTGCACCCTTGGAACCCACCCCACCATCCTTTGGACTTTGTTTCTGTAAATGCTGACTCTGACTAATATGTCACTTGTCGATAAACAGCATGTTTGTCTAAGGATCCTAGGAACTAACTTCAAAAGACACAGACTCCGACCTTCAGTCTTCCCAGTTCTGGGAGATTTGCTGGCCTTCAGCCACAACTCCGGGATGACCTGAAACCAGGATGATGAAAATCAGGACGACCCTCACCAGACCAGTGCCGAGGTCCTTATCGGAATGGACTGTGCTCATTGGCACGCAGAGAACTTTTCCACCCGCTCCCCGTGATCTCTTTGTTCTGCTTTCCCTCTCCCTCCTTCCAAACCCCTGCCTGCACTCAGACGTTAAGATGGTCTGGAGGACAGTAGTCACCCATCCTCTCAAGCTGCTGGCACTCGAACAAACCTCTGTCCTTCTCACCAGCACCTGTCACCTGAGGTTGGCTTTGTTGTCGCGGGGAGCTGAACTTGGATTCAGTTTTACTCTAGCATGACCAAAATAATTTCACCTTATCCTAATAAGGCATAAACTTCTGTGCTTTTTCTCCCTCCTGTGCTCTTTCTCCTCTTCATGGAATACCTCGCCTTCCTTTTCTCGTTTGTACAACTCCTATCTGTCATTCAGGTGCTGGCTAAATGTAGCTGCCGCTGCGAAGCTGTTCACACCTCTTTCAGGTAAAGTGGGTCCATTTGCTTCCATGTCCCCGCTACAATCAGGCAGCCAGGTGTCAGAAAACCTGACCTTTCCTGACAGATTCGCACCTGGAGAACTGAAACGGACTGTTAAACCTACCTACCATCTCTCTCAATCACCAGCCCTGCCCTGGCCCCAAGACAGGTATTGCTAGAATCCTCTTTTTAAAATGTATCTCTGATTGCATTGCATTTCCATATGTGCAATCTCAATTGTGTGTGTTTGTGTGTGTACAAGTAACACCCAGGGAGTTTCATGGAACACTGGAGGCTTTTTATGAATGTGGACCTCAGAGGAGTTACGGATTTGACTAAGGGATGAGAGCTAATGAATGGCAGACAGAGGTAATCAAGCTCTGTTTGTACTCAAGCTGCGGACGCATTCTGTCCCTTTCTACCGCTCCACGAGGCAGCTCCTGTAAACGAGCGATGCGTGGGACAACTTCAGGAAGAAATGTTACGTAAGCCGTATACCGTGCTTCTCATGCACAATATGGCTTTGCAGCCTGAGCTTACTTTAAACCAGCCGTGGGGATGTGTGCTGGCAAACACATATTTGAGCTGACAGATGGGAGCGGGCACTCTGTCACTCACAAACAGGGCACTTTGACCGACTGTGGAGAAAACTCAAACACAAAGAAGTACAGCTGATTCTTCTCTCCCATTCCTCCATTTAGTCTCTCCTGTGCCTGCGGCGTGCCGTCTCCCTCCCTCCGTCTCTCGCTCTCCATCTCACTCGCGCACACTCACACGCACTACTAATACATTTGCTTGTCCGTGGAAGAAAGATAACCACAGAAGCATGTTGATAATTCATGCACACGAGGAATTCCTGGAGCCAATACGACAGTAACTTGGCCCTTGTTTCCATTTTTTCCGCTGAACCTGAATTTGAAGGTTCGGTCTTCAAGGCATTTCGACATGAACTTTTCATAAAGAACCCAACGCCTGGAAATGAGTTCTCACTCCTATTTGCTCCGATGGCACTTGGCATTTGTCTCTGCAGCGGCACAGACAGACAGGATTGTCTGTTTCTGTGTTTTTCACTCCATCCAAACTGCGAGCTTCTCCTAGTAAGCCATCACTCCAGTTTTCACCTGTGTTCCTACTCGGCATTCCAGTGCCTGGCCTTTAAGGCACACTTCAAACATGTGAAAAGCAAATTCTCAGGACGAGCGGTTTGTTTTTCTCTGCCTGAAGGTGGAGGGAAAGGCCCCCTCCGAAGGTGCGAAGGCCGTCGGTCGTGTGCCAGACGCGTTAGCCCTCCTAAGTAGAAGGAGAGCTAAGAAGCAAGAGGTTCCAGGCAATCTAAACCCAAGCGAACAAAAGGAAGAACTTTCTGGGAGAAACACTTCAAAAGGAAGCGGAATGTTGTCTAAGGAAATGCACACCACATCAGTGAAGGTTCCAAGCAGAAGGAGAATGCCATCTTGTCTGGTGTGCTTAGAGCAGAATCAAGTGTCAGACGCAGTAAATTCAGTTAGTCTCTAAAGCCCCAGTCATCTTTATGCATCTAAAGCCACACATAGATATGTATGCACACTACTAAATACATGACTGCATTGCTGCTGACCTTCACATAGCCTATGCCTCAATGTGCCTAGTTTATCACGTCTTAAGACTTTGTGTCCAGCCCTGGCTGATATGGCTGATTGAGTGCTGGCCTGAGAACCAAAGGGTCACCGGTTCGATTCCCAGTCAGGGCACGTGCCTGGGTTGCAGGCCAGGTCCCCAGTGTGGTGGGCGGGGTGCATAAGAGCAACCATACATTGATATTTCTCTCCTTCTCTTTCTCCTTCTCTTCCCCTCTCTCTAAAAATAGATAAATAAAATCTTTTAAAATAAAAAAAAGGACTTTGTGTCCAATATTCATGGACCATGTGTCCTTTGTTCTGCAACTCCAAATCATAAGCTTCAGGGTTCATTTGATTTGTCATTTATTTTAAATTCAAGTCCTGTGTTTTTTTAATCAAAATATCCTGGTTTTATTTTCTAGTTCTAATTACAAATTTAATTAGGTAATTATTTCTTCTTATATTTAAGATACCTGCTCCCACTTAGCACACATGCTATGAAGATCAGGACGAGTCTGTTCCCTCATCCTTGTACAGTGTCTTATATAGAATAAGCATTTAACAAATACATATTACATGAATGGTTGGGTGAATAAATTGATGTTCAAAGGCACTTCTCCTTCCACAAATAGATTTTTTTTCCATTTGGATATTTTGCTGTTTGTCTTCAAAGAAGTTTCAAATGCCTTACTGAAAGGATATTCAGAAGCTTCTTTAAATTGGCAAAGGCGTCTCCTTTGACACTGTGCGGGGAGCTTGCCAACGTCTTTAGCAGACACAGGGCTCCGGACATGATGGCTCCCGGTGGCTCACTCTCTGGGGACAGGAACATGAGCCTTGGAGAGAAGCAAGATGTTAAGGAAGGAGAGGAACCTGACGGTCAGCAGCAGAAGTTCGCTCATAAGCAGGGGCTCCCGCTTTGTTCCGGGACTTGGTGTACTGAATACACGGTAGGATCAGAATTTGGTCCCTAGCCAGGCTGCCTGGGGAGGTTGAGAAGAAACAAAGATTACCCCTTTGTTTGGTCTCCTTTGTGTTTTTGTCTTTTCTTCCCTCTTTTGTGCATATATCAGTGTTTATTTTTGGCAGGAAAGAAAAGCAACTTTCTTCTGCCCCTGCTCCCTGGAATCAGCGAAGTGTGCTGGCTTAAACAGCGTTACGCAGCCACGCTGACGCCTCCTGGGTCCCAAGGTGGTGTGGGTGCTGAAAACATCAAGCCTCCTGTCCCAGCTGAGGACAAGCCTGAGAAAGCTGAAGAAAGTCAAACGATGTTCTGTTCGTTGCCTCCCTCTGTCACAAGAATCTAATGTTGATCTTCCTGATGACACAAGGTGATGCAGAGCAGGATAGAGAAGCAAACTGACTTGACCAGACCACACAAAAGTCAGGGTTTAGATATGACCACGTGCCTGACTCAAAAATGCATGCTTTTCCCCCAAACCATATTATTTACCATACTTTATATTTTTGTGGATAGACGAGGTCTGTCTGGAAAAAGTCCAATCATTGTTAATACAAGAGCAGTTTGCACAACATCGATGTAACCTGGCAGCCAAGGAGCGTGGACTGGAAAGCACGTGTGAACAGTGACGACTTCACTGCACTAGTCAGTGGGGGAAATAGATGCTGTGAGTGAGCGTGCGTACTGTGTGGCCATTGCATTCAAAATGACTGAGTGAGTAGAGCCACAGATCTGCATCAAACTTTGCATTTAGCTTGAACATTCCTCCATGGAAACTATTCGGATGATTCAGAAGGCCGCAGCTATGGACAACTGGCTGCTTCCTTCAGAAAGCCACAGAGATTGGCTGCTTCTCACAGCAAGACACCCACTCATGCATCACGTCTCATGCAGAGATTTTTTGTGAAACATAAAACACCCAGGTGACTCAGCCCCCCTGCAGCCCATATTTGGTGCCCTGTGACTTCTGGCTTTTCCCAAAACTAAAATCACCTTTGAAAGGGAAAAGATTTCAGACCATCGGTGAGATTCAGGAATATAGCATGAGGCAGCTGATGGAGACTGGAGGAACTGTGTGAGGTCCCAAGGCACCTGCTTTGAAGGGAGCCAAGGTGTCATTGTGCTGTGTACCATGTTTCTTGTATCTTGTATCTTTTTCAATAAATATCTCTATTTTTCACAGTACATGGCTGGATCCCTTCTGGACAGACCTCGTATGTGTATGTGTACACATATGAATACACATGTTAGTTTTCTTGTCGGATCTCCCTGTAGGATACTGGTTCCTCAGAGACTTTGCTTTCTTCACCACTGAGTCCGCACCACCGAGAAGGTGTCCTGGCTCACAGTGGGCACTCCACCGGTGTCCGCCCGGCATGTAATACAGGTCAGTGTATCCAAACTACTTCAAAACGTGTGCAAACTAACCGTCCACTTTACCTTCTCTAGTTTTCACAAAACCCTGTGTTAGGTAGGAGATTCTCCTTTTTAAAACGAGGTGGCTGAGGCTACAGGAGGCTGAGTAACCTGCTGACGTGCATCTTGTCAATAAGCGGAGTTGCTGGGGTTCAGTATCTGCTAACCACCCTCTACTCTCTTCTCCTTCACATGGTTGTGTCCTCTGCCATACACGGCCTTCTCGTTTCTGCGCCAAATGGGGGCACCTGGCACCCCAACCCTCGCTGCTTGAGCAGGTGGAGTGGAGCGGGGAGCACGTTCGTGATGTCTCTCGTGGCGCTCCGTGCACTTAGATTGTATGTACTGCCAGGTCCTCTGGCTCACTGCCTCCTGGATGTGTTTCAGGGAGAACATGGACTGGCAGAGATGTGTCTATTGATGGAAAGATGCCGGCACAAGCGGTGAGTGCTACTGGCTCCAGGCCATCTGAGCCCTGGGGACAGTGTCTATTGACATCCTTGAAGAAATGTCTTACTTCAACAATAGACTGAGGGAATGTCTCCCTCTCACTAGACCACGGCAGCCCCAGCCAATGGCCCCAGGGAACACATCTTCATAGAGAAATTCACTCATTCGAAAAGTGTTCAGAGCCATGACTGCATTTTGTGTGCGTCAGGAATACTACAGGGTATGCAGCGATGGACGGGAAGTGTGTTATGCCACTGGCAATGAGGACCGGGTAGAGGAGATGGATTTTGTTCGGAGAATTCAGGGGACTAACCCTCTCTGCAGGAGAACCCTCTGGGTTCCTTGGAGCACGGTGGACTGTGGGCTCCTTTTCCATCCGCTCAGCCGCCGCCCGTGGAACGCCTGGGACGCCAGGGTTGGGGGGGAGGCTCTCCAGCACACTGCCTAGACAAATGTCTCTTCTTTGTCTCTTCTCAGCAATGTCACCCAGGGTCATTTCCGTAGCCTCTCTGAGCCTTATTGTGTCCTCTGTAGAGTGAGGACAAAAGGTATGTATTTGTGAGAATTCAATGAATTAATGCATAGTCAGTGCTTATAAGTATTCAATAAAGGTTACTATTTACCTATTGTGAAGCCAATCACTGAGAAAAAATTAAGTATGTGAAGATTGACAGTAAAATGTGAGACAGCATAAAGCAGCAGCTTCAGCCATCCATTTGGTGCATTTTTTGGTATTCAAACTTGGGAGACTATGCAGTTTCATGTCATTAACTTTTTTTTTTCTCATGGGTTCAAAGTCAACAAATTCACAACAATGAATTAGTTGCAGTCCTTGATACATGACACTCTGCATTGGTCCAGTCAAGTCCTTCTTTTCTTTACTCTCTATTAATAATAGGCACTATTAAGAGTTTTGTACCTAACTTAACACCCACCATAAAAACTTAAACCCTCCGTGGGGTCCTCCCCGACTCTCTGTGCCTGCTGCCTCCACCTGGTATTCCTTATTCCTTTGCTTTGCACTGTAAACAGTATTTTTTAACACCTAGCCGTATTCAAAAAAGTACATTTGGTTGTTTTTATAACATTTTTTAAAAGGGATTTTATGATGTAATCTTTTGGGACCCACGTTTTTATTGAAAATTATGCAGCCAAGTTTCATCCATACAATTGAATGTCACTGCAGTTTGTTCGTTTCGGCAGCTTTAAAGCAACACCAAGTGTGCATTACTCCATTTACCCACTCTTCTTCCAGTGAGAATTTGAGATACTTCCGGGTTGCATCTTTTTTTTTTTTTTTTTTTTTTTGGTATTCTTTGAGACATTCTGTTGATGCACAGCCTCTGTAACCGCTGGAATGTTCACTGCTTGGCTTTTGACTTTCGCCACGTCAGTGGCTGGAACGAGGTCTTGCGCTCTTCCCTCGTCTTTCCCTGAGACTTAATTCAGAGGGAAACATCCTCACATGTTTGCAGGTATATTCTGAACAACAGCCACATATGGACTAATTTTCTCAGAATCGCAGAGCTGCTGTTCCAGCCTGCGTCCCTCGGACTTCCAGCCAAGCGTCTTCCCACAGTGCGCTGTATAAGGGCAGGCTTGTAACTGACACCATCAGTACTGATGTACCTGTCAGTTCCAAGAGCCCTCAGAACTTCTTGCAAATTCTTTAATGTAGATGTTTAGAGCTCATTTCATTGACAGGAGGTCTGCATTATCGCAATAAGATATTTATAAACAGCCCTCCAAGCTAGATTCTCTGGGAAGGGAAAAAGGGGCCTGGAAATAATTTCACAGGAAAAAATGAGAAAAAGATCAAACTTCCTTCTGCATAATCATAGCCTTCAAGAGTCATATGGCACTTGAAGTATATACAGGCTCCCCAGCTCTCTGCTCTGTTCCCTTAATTTCTGCTCAAGAAAAGTGGGAGCCCGGCAGTGAAGCGACTTTCTCAGGGTCATGATTTGCTGGTGGAGATTCCCCTGCTGGAAGCACTTGACCTCAGCCAGCTAATGAGCAGGTGTGCTGGGGGCCCTTGGCTGGGATGGCTTGTCTTGGTTCTACATGGCCTTGACTTTCTTTAGACCAGCCCAGGCTTCTTCTCTTGGTGGCGAAAGAGTGCTCAGTGGTAGAGAAGGCAACCTCCAGGCCATGAGCAAGTTTCAAGCCTGTGCTTGGTCACATCTGTTAATGTCCTATTGGGCGAATCACATCATGTGACAAAGGCCAGATTTAAAGGACGGACAGGAAGACTTTAACTCTTGATGAAAGAAACAGAAAAAAAAATCAAATGTTTTTATTTGTTTTGTTTTGGGTTTTTTTGCACAATGCACTAATTTTTTAAATTAATTGACTTTGTTTCTTAGAGCAATTTAGGTTTATGGAGAAACTGAGTGGGAATTTCCCGTGTAGTCACTCTTTCCCGACCTGTGCTCACAATTTCCCCTGTTCCTAACACTCGGTGTTGTGCGGTGCGCCTGCCACGGGGGACGTGCTGATGTCCATGCACTACCACTAAGAAAGCCCACAGTCTCCATCTGGGTTCACCCTTCGTGTCGCACAGGTTTGGGTTTGCTGCGTGCACACTGCCGTGTACCACCATGCAGTCGTGTGCTCACTAGTTTCACGGCCCTAAACTCTCCCTGTTCCACCTGCTCAGCCCTCTGCTCACCCTCACTGCCAACCAACCCCAGCGACCACTGATCACCTTGCTGTCCCCACAGTTCTGCCTGTCCACATGTCACATCGTTGATACCACACAGTGCGTAATCTTTATTGTCTTCTTTCATTTACACTAAGTTTTTAAGGTTCTTTCCTGACTTCTCACGGGTAAAGAGCTCACTATTTTTATTGTTGAATGCTGTCCCACTGAAGAGAGGTGCCACAGCTTGTCCACTCACTCACTCTGAAGTGCATCTCGATTGTACCCAATTTCTGAGAATTATGAACAATGCTGCCAACACCTGTGTGCCGCTGTTTGTGTAGACATAATTTTTCAACTCATTTGATCACATACCTAGAAGTGTGATTGCTGGGTTTTATAGTTAGGGTATGTTTACTTTGCTAGCAACTGCCCAACCACCTTCCACACTGACCATCTGCATGCCCACCAGCATCCTTGAGAGCACTTGATGTTGTGTATTTTAGCCGTTTTAGTGGATGTGCAATGGTATCTTATTGTTGTTTTCACTTGCAATTCCCTAATAATATTTGATGCTGAGCATCTTTTCATATGTTCATTTGGGACAACTTTCAACCTATAGATCAGGTTGGGAAGAAATGTCATCTTAACATTTAAAAACGTAAGCATAAAGGAATAGGAGGAATCTGTAGCCATATTTTTGCAATTTACAACACGGTTACACATACACTGAGCTTTCAATGACAATATATCTCGACTTGTAGTAAAAGCAGCTACATGCAGCTTACATGAGGAAATTTATCTAACATTTATCATTTCTTAGATATGGGCCAGGAAGTAGCACATATCATTTTACATATTCCCTGAAACACCTAATGTGAGGCATTAAGATCCCCACCTTAAGGCAAAGCAAGTCAAGGTCTACAAGGTGCGCCGTTAGCTCTCGGGTCCACTCCTCCTGGCCCTCCCCCTGCTCTGAGCGCTGTTTTCTGGCCTTGTCCCCCCCACCCCGCCCCCGGCTACAGCAGTTGTCCTCCAGGTTCAGCCAACAGGAGGTCATAGAAATGCAGTGTTTGGCAGAGGACAAGAACAGCAAGGACGTGTCTCTCTCCCTCTCTGCCCTGGGCTGGTTTTTCTAACAGCCGCTGCATCACCATGAAGCGTCCTTGTCCAGCAGGCCAGCCCACCGAGCTCTCTCCTTTCAAATGACTGAATAGACTCTGGTCACAGCCCCTTCTCCCTGTGTCCCACCCACCGGGAGATGCAGAGGCTTCCACTCCTGCTGGCGGCTGAGCCGCCTCACTCTCCACCCCTCCCACCTCTGTCGTTGTCACCTGTGAGCCCAGGGCCCTGTACGATGCTCACGCATACTACTTATGGCTGATATTTGATCTCCTTGGTTGGACTTGGATTCATACAGCAGGTTTCCCAAAGTTCCATAGCGTTTTAGAGGCACAGATGGAAAACAGGCCACAACTGAGTCCCCAAGCCTCCTGTTTCATGCTGCTCCTCACGTGAAATATCTATGTGTAATACAGAATAAAACCCCGCAAAATAATTGACGTCCCAGGAAGATTAGAATGGGTACTGGATCTGTAAAATGAGGGCAATATCATCTGAAGTAGGAATAAATATCACTTGGATTCATCAGTTTAAAGACAGTTCAAAGAAAGTCCCCAGGGAGAAAAACAAAAAGCCAGAGATAGATACTGGGAGGGGAAGCATTTACAGATTAATCTGGAAAAAAGGTTTTTAAAATGATGTTCATAGACACAGCAGCCAGTAATGACGGAGTGGTTCAGTCAACCTACCCTGACCATAAGCACCATGGAAAATCTGGACAAAAGATTAAAACAGCAACAGTGACAATTCTTTTTGAAAATAGCCAACGTGAGAAGAAAGTGAAGAAAGGTACCAACTGGGCCTTTGAGAGAGATTTCACATTGTACGGCTTTATTTTTCCCTCACGAGGTTAGCCCTCCATCTGCACCCCCGTTTGGGTAGAAAGTCAGGGTCTCACAATCGTCCCGGACCAGCGTGCCCAAGCAGAGAGGCTGGAGGAACACGGGGGCGGGGGGGGGGGGAGAAGAAAGAGAGCCACAGAGAAGGGGCGACCTCTGCCATAGGTGAACTCTGACTCTGAACCATGTTTCAGAGATCTGGAGAGGTGTCCAGGGACCCGGCGAGGAAGCAGGCGCTGGACACTGGGTGACCGAGAAGAGTTTTCAGCTGGTGTTCAGAGAGAAGGACAGGCTAATGAACTAGCAACAAGTGGGTAAAGCAGACAGGAATTCAGCTGAGTGAAATAAGCCAAGCACAAAAGAGTACATTCTTTAAAACTCCATGATGGAAAGTTCTAGAAAAGGCAAAAGCAATCCATGGTGAACAGAAGTCAGAAAAGCGGTTGCTCCTCTGCAGGAATGGCAATTAGCCGGGAAGAGACATAATGGGAATCGTCTTTCCTAATAGGTCACACGGGTGTTTGTACTGAAGATCACACACTCAGGCTTCTGGACATGTCAATTATGGAAAGTTTACCCCAAAATATATAAGATAATGTGCACAGTAATATAGTATTACATTTCAACACCTAGGAGATGTAATTTTTAAATTTTTTATCTGGTTGAAACAAGAAAATGTTTTTCAATTGATTTTGTGTGGTATCCCTGACGATTGTTTCCAAAATAACCCCTCTCCCCACTTCCACGCTCTGTCCTTTATTCTTCCTTTTATTTGCTCTTGTAGATCTTTATAACATTCATAAATAACTGGCCCTTTATCTTATTTTTTTTTATAAATTTTAGAATTTTTTTTAAAGATTTTATTTATTTATTTTTTAGAGAGAGGGGAAGGGAGGGAGACAGAGAGGGAGAGAAACAGCAATGTATGGTTGCCTCTCACGTGGCCCTCACTGGGGACCCGGCCCGCAACCCAGGCATGTGCCCTGACTGGGAATTGAACCGGGACCCTTTGGTTCCCAGCCCGCGCTCAATCCACTGAGCTACACCAGCCAGGGCCCTTTATCTTATTTTTATTTTATAATTTTTCTATTATCTGTTTCTCCCACAGGGATATAATCTTTATGAGGTTCGGGGATTCTACTTGTTTGGTTTTACTATTATATCCTAACAAATAAAGTAATTCTCGATACACTTTAGCTGATTTGGTAATATGTACTGAATAAATTAATGATTTGGATATTCTACCAATGCTTTAATTAACTCCTAAACTTCTACATCTTCTGTGATATCTGCGATTTCCTCTTGCAATCTGTTTGCATTGCATTTATCAGATGACCAGTAGGTAGCAATCAGCTCGGGACAGACTGGGGTGTGCTACGGGGATGGGGACAGATACCCAGATAGACAGAAGGGACATCTGAGTGGGAACTGATGTCACTCATCAGATCATTAGAATGTTTCTCTTTGTTGTTTTTTTCTACGCAACCTTAAATGTTGACTCAAATTATGAATACTTAGATAATGAGCATCCCTGCATTAATAATACAAGTTAGATCTGTTAAAAATCAATAAAAGACTAAGCTTCAAGAAAAAGATTTTAATTCCAAAAATATGAAAAAGACTCAACATGGGGAACTATATCTGTATTTCATCTCTTAAAATATCATGAGAGAAAAACAAAGTATGCTCATCTAACCAGACAGTTAAAGAGTGTACCTGAGTAAATGAAGAAATCTACTTCGTTCAAGCATGACAAGAATCAATATTGTGAAGACCTTGCCCCTCCCCAAATTGATCTATGCATCCAAAGCAATCCTAATCAAATCCCAATAGGATTTTTCATGGAGTTTGACAAAGTGTTTTTAAAATTCACATGGGAAGGAAATGTATAAGAATGGAAGAGTCTAGCTACCATTACAATACAATATGAGATTTGTTTGATCAGAAATGAAAAATTAAGTCTAAGTAATGAAAGGAAAGTGATATTAATGTAAGCTGCATACAAACTGATCATTAGAACAGAAAAGAGAACCCATAAATAAATTCTTGCGCTTTTGGAAGTTCAGCTAACAGCTGACATTTGAGAGGGAGACACCTGTTACACCACCCACAGGTGCAGTCCCTACTGACATCTGTGTGAATGGTGCCCCCTAGTGAGGGGGACCATGCATTACCTACAAGTCACGCAAGGGAAGCAGATCCTTAATTTGGGATCATTTAGTCATACAGCTGGAGACCAAACAAAGTCGACCGGCATTTTATATACTTACACAAATAAATAAATAATTAAAGAACACCATCTTCAAAAAGAACGTCGAAACTGTTAAAAGCAATTATATGAGAGTATGATGATAATGTTAGTGTAGGGGAGCTTGCTTTAAAAAGAAACAAAAGGCAAATCAATACAGGAAAAGACTGAAAAATTCAACTGACTCAACCTTAACTGTAAACAAAAAACGATCTCGTAAACACATATTAAAAGACAAAATACTGAGAAAGAATATAAGCTGGAGTACATCAAAATGTCCAAAATACAATGTATGGAACTTCTCCAAATAAATCTGAAAAACACATTACATTAGAAATTTCCACAATTAGCTTCAGAAAAGAATAAATATAAAATTGTGAATTAAAATTAAAAAAGGATAACATACCTACTGACTAGGAAAATTAAAATTATGAGGTATTTTTTACAAGATTGGTAATCACAAATTGATAGTTAGAAACTACAAAACTGATGGTCATGGGATATAAGATACAGCCTAGGGAATCTGGTCAATAATGTGGTGACAACTGTGTACGGTGCCACGTGGGCACTGGAAATACCGTGGGGAACACTTTGCAAAGTATATCATTATCTGACCACTACGCTGCGCACCTGAAAGCATGAAAAATACTATTGAAAGTAAACTGTAATTGAAAATTAAAAAAATAGATTGGCAATTAAAAAATTGAGTCATATTACTTGTTGACTAGTTGATGGGATAAATATATATATATACTCATAAAATGCCACTGAAATTATAATTTAATAAAGTATCATTTTATATTTTAAATAAAAGTAGAAGGTTTAAATAAATTATCATTAATCCATATCATTTTAAAAACTGTAGAAGTGGATTATAGCTCCGTGTACTAAACAGATTTTCAAATCTTAATGTACTTAAAAGTGAATTTTTAAAAAGCATACCATATTTATAATTATATAAATAAATCTATAAAATAAACATAGATTTATATTGCATATATAAAGCAAGATGTAAATTATATATGCAACATATATATGATTACTTTTTGAAATACCTTTTAATTAATTTAATTCACTTTTTAACTTCAGAGTTTGATATTTTTTCATTTCCTTAAATGACTTCAACTTTAAATCGATTCAACTCCTTACTAAATTTTGTCTCCCTCTCACTGGGCCGAGCTGGCCAAAGTGCCGCCGGGCTACCCGCATCGCCGCTCATGCGTCTCTGCTGCATTTGGGAGCCAGAGGTATGGGCCATGCCACCTTCCTGCCCGGGTCCTGACCACAGTCCCTGCACCCCACGGCTTTGCACAGCACACTGTCTCACCAGAACAAAGAAAAAGATTTATGCATCAAGTAACCATTGACATAACTTTAAATGCTTTTTATATTTATTTTGTAAATTCAATTGAAGCTCTTCTGAGCTATGTATATTTTGTACTTAGAGGAAAATATATATTTACAGGTTGCATTGAGCATTTCACATACTGTCTTCAAATGCCTCCGAAACTCATTGTAGCATCTGCCTTTTACATATCATGTGGTTCCTGACGTTTAATAAAATATTAATGCTTTATATTTCGTACTGTAAATAATTGATGTGGTTGTCCTACGTGCCCTCAGCGGCATAAATCTTCAACTTATGTCTGTTCTTCAGATCCAGCCATGTCTCTGTCCCTCCTTGAATTTGCCAAGATTTCAAAGGACAGAGAAACAAAAGAGAAAGTGATAAAAGGTGGGTGTTTACTTGAATATTAGTGCCCCGCTGCAGGTGTGGAGGGACTGGCTGCTGAGTTCTGGAAATTTCAGAGGACTTGGTGAAACCTGACCAAACAGCTCCACATTTAATGTTAGGGCTCTTTCTGGAGCCTCAGTCACATCACGGCAGACAGAACGCAGAGATTTCCCGGGGTGAGTATCCTGGCTGAGCCACACCTCTTCTCTCAGAACAAAACCCAGTTTGCCAATAGTGCCTTATTTGGTTTGTTGTTGGGCATTTACTGGTTGGCCTGCAGCAGGAGGGAGTAAAAGAAATACGGCTGAGCCACAGTGCAAGATGCGGGTGGGGGGGCCTGATTCATACTTACAAAATTCTAATTAGATTTCAGAAGCCAGAGGTGGGGGACATTTGTGCAGATTTTAGCCAACTTTAAAATAATTTCAAAGGATCAGGTGGAAAGATAATCCTCTCACACTTCTTGCTGCACAGTCACCTGCACCAGCCCACGTACCCTTATGCCTCTACTCAGCATTACACACTCACACACACACGCGGATACACACAGACGCCGATGCCCACCGACACACATATACACACTGAATGCCACAACTACTCACAACACTGCCCACCACCGACACCTACATACGCGTATGGACCCACAAACCCACAAACCCACATAGGCACCAACTAAACCACACACACACACACACACACACACACACACACACAGCCCATGTTGTTTTGAACCAAATATGGCCCTGCTGCAAAAGCACTCCCAAAGCAAAACCACGACTGGCAGACGTTACTCTCACCCAGGCAAAGGCCTAAGGGAAGGGGGCAACGTGGTCTTGGCCCCGCCCACACCCTCCGGATTGAATGGCAGGCAGAGCCTCCCAGAGGGGGCGACTGCGCTGCCCTGGAGATTTCCTGCAGCCCCATGAGGACACAGGATGGGACGCGCTTCCTCCCAAGATGCTCCTGTTAGCCTCCTGAGCCTTCGTCCCTGGGTCTGGACGCAGGTCTGCTCTCTCAGCCGCAGCACCGCACCCCCGCCTGGGCAGAACCGCCGCATCGCGCGCTCCCTCCCCGGGTCTCAACTTGGCTCAGGGCAGGAGTCTGTATGACTAGGTAAACTTCATTGTTTTTGTGGCAGTCCTAAAATGATCACTTTTCCCCCTTCTGCAGTGGAATCTGCAGCTCTGAATGGAGTGGACAAATAAAATATAAGCTACACATCTAAGTTTTAATCTTAGATACACAATTATTTAATTAATTTAGTATAACTATGACAAAAAAAAGAATGAGACATTTATTCTAAAAAATTAGTTTTTAAAATTTGAAATTCAAATTGATCTGGGTAGAGTGTTTTATTTGCTAAATCTCATAACTCAAACTCTGAATAAGAAACAAGATAGAGAACAAAAATTAATTTTTAATTACAATTTAGTTTTTAAAAATTAAGTATAAAACACAGAAACAAAGAGAAAAAATAATGAAAGCGAGATGGAACTTGAACTGGAAAGGATACCCGTCACACAGACCTGGGTTTCCTAAGCACTCTCTGAGAGAAGGAGCCAGGGCTTCGTGGCCAAGTGGCCGACTCCATGACCGAGGCAGGAGAAAGAAAGACATGCTAAAACCAAACCAAACAAAACTCCCCCTGAAGGGCTACATCAAAGACACCCAGGGATCATTGAAAGAGCACCCAGTGGCCGAATCTAGAACAGTCTGGGCAGCAAAATAGTTTTAGGTTATAACCCAAGGGGTAAAATAAATATTCATGAACCCACACTGATAGAGACTTATGACTAAATAAATAAATACGAGAGAAGAGACAGATCTTCCATGCAGAATTCCAAGTAATTTATGTAGACACTGCCTCCAGTGTGGGCCGCACAGGGTGACTGCCTCCCAGAGAATACAGTGTGAAAAGGGGAAAACTACAGAATAATTTTGCGGTGGAGACACCTGTGAAAGGCCCTCTCAGACAGGTGATCAAGTTCAACCTCAGCAGGACCAAGCCATGTCGAAAGCATGTACTCTTGATAGGATCTAAGGAGAACGGCATTTCACCTCTGCAGTCTGCCTTCCAAACACCCCAATCTAATCAGGAGAAAGACACCAGACACATTCCAATAGTAATGCCTTTCACGAAATACCTAAACAGTATTCCTCAGAGCTGTCAAGGTCATTATCTACAGCAGGGGAGCTCTACAAAACTGTCACAGTGGCCCAGAGACACCTAAGAAGACACGACCACTAAATGAAATGTGGCCTCTTGAATAAGATGCTGAAACAGAAAAGGGACATCAGGTAAAAACTGAGGATATCTGAATGAAGTGTAGATGTTACGCAATAATAACGTATCAATATCAGTGACTGTAACAATATCAATATCACTCATTGTACCCAACGTGCCATAAACAGGGAAACTGGGTATGGGGTACACGAGAACCCTCTACTGTCCTCCCAATCTTCTGTAAACTACTGTAAAAGAGGAAGTGCATGTAAAAAGTAACCCGGAGAAGGCCTTAGAGGAAGACCTGGTTGCAGGACCTCCCCGCTGCCTCAGGGGCGGCGCCACTCAGCACGCTGCCCCTGCCGCGGGTAAGAGAACGGCTGGGTGCCTGCAGTTAAAATGCCGTGGCTTATTTTCTCTCGTGAGAAAACAAGTTCAGGGGTTTGGCTTACAACTCAAATGTGTCATGGAGTTCCCAATCTTTTCTGGTTAAAACAACAACAACAATGGCCCCCCTAGCCTTTCAGCAACGTCTCAACAGACTGTAAGGCACGGTTGTAAGACCACCGTGTCTTCACCAACAATTGGGTCCTCTTACGACACCCCCTACAAAGGGATGAGATAACACACCTCTGGCACCTGCTCACCTGAACCACAACGGCGTGCCGTGCCTGGAGCCCACCTGCTTCCCTCTCTCAGGGGACTCTCCTACTGCCTCATCAACCAGTAGCGAGTGGCCGAAAAAATGAAGAATTCATATGATTAGAATGCAATTATTTTGCAATTCTTAATGAATGGGCGGGTCTGCTTAGTAATAATCAATGACTGCAGACATCATCCTAAAATTGGTTTAATCATCTTCACTCAAATAAGAATATTGTTAAAGAATATTGTTAATAAATAGAGCAAAAATATTTGAACAGACACACAAATAGCTGGCAAATCTACGACAGTGGCGTCATTCATCAGGTAAGTGCAAGTCAAAGGCACAAGCAGATCTCATACATATTGTTTGAAATGAGTATACTTTGTGCGCAAGGATGTGGGGCAACTGGACATAATTCTTATCATACATTGTGAATGAGTGTTTAAAACAGCACTTTGGCAATAACTTGGCAGTTTATTATAAATTAAACATGAGGTCTTTCCAGAAGGGATCCAGCCATGTAATATGAAAAATAGAGATATTTATTGAAAAAGATACAAGATACAAGAAACATTGTATATGGGACAATGACACCTTGGTTCCCTTCAAAGCAGGCACTGTGGGACCTCACACAGTTCTCCCAATCTCCATCAGCTGCCCTGTGCTATATTCCTGAATCTCATTGATGGTCTGAAATCTCTTCCCTTTCAAAGGTGATTTTAGTTTTGGGAAAAGCCAGAAGTCACAGGGCGCCAAATCTGGGCTGTAGGGGGGCTGAGTCACCTGGGTGATTTGATGTTTCACAAAAAAGTCTGCATGAGACGTGATGCATGAGCGGGTGCATTGTCATGATGAAGCTGCCAATCACCAGTTGCCCATAGCTGCGGCTTTCTGAATCATCTGAATAATTTCCATGGAGGTATGTTCAAGCATAATGCAAAACTGGATGTAGATTTGTTGCTCTACTTGCTCAGTTATTTTGAATGCGATGACCACAGTACACGTGCTCACTCAATGGCATCTACTGCCCTCACTGACTAGTCCAGTGAAGGCGCCGTTGTTCACACGTGTCCACTCTTCTTGGCTGCCAGGTTACATCGATGTCTCGCAAACCATTCTCGTTATAGTAACAATGGCTGGACTTTTCCCAGACAGACCTCGTATATACACAGCTGTAAATCAACCAGCACTGTACGGTACTGTGTCTACCCTAGTGAAGACCTACAGGTCTAAAATCAAGAAGGGAAGACGGGAGTGGCCCCTCCCATTATTAACTCTTAAGATCCAGGAGCAAATTTTTCCTTTCTATCTTCACAACTTTGGGCCCTGCTGGTTAAAGATCTCTCAGCTAAAAAAGTAACGTATTCCTCAGGGAACAGCCATACACATTACCCTGGGCCGTGAGGGTCTCATTTACTGCCTTGTGCTCCTCAGGCCAGTGAACCACACAGAAAAATATGGAATCATTTTCCTGGATGGGGTGGTTGATCTCGATTTTCAAGGAGGTCTTGAGTTGCTAGTCACAACAGGGACTAGGCAGAGTACGTCTCAGATGCAGGAAATATCCCTGGAGGCCTCTGTGTATTTCCATGTCCTGTGGGAACAATGTTAATGGAACCCTACATAGGCCAACACACAACAGACAGCTACCCACCCAGACTCTTCAGGACTGAACATTGGAGCCACTGGTCAAGGAACCAACATGTGACCAGCTGCAGATATAAACACTATGATAGTTAGGAGTATTTCTTCTTAATTTTAACATGGATACATCTGTGAATACATGAACAAATTTCCCTCTTTCTCAGTGGCTACTTGTAGATACGTTAACAGTGGTTAGCATTAGATCTTAGTATTTATGTTTCTCTAACAGGTAATGTGACGCCATTCAAAAAAAGAGTGAATATTACCCAAAGATGAATGAAATGACATATGAGCCTTGATATCGTTTTTCATGGAGAAGATTAGCCTGTATTTATTCACAGAAGAAATAACTATAAAGACCATGAAAAGATCAGCGGTCGCTGGGGCTGGCAAGGAGGGATGACCAAGTAGAGCACAGGGTTTTTTATGGGGGAGAAACTGTTCTCTGTGATATCGTAACAGTGAACACCTCACGTCAAGCGTCTGTCAAAATCTACGGAACCGTGGCACGAGGAGTGAGCCCTGATGTGAACACGGACTTGAATGAGTGATAATGATCAATACTGGCTCAACAATGACAACCAATGCACCACACTAAACAAGGGATTGATGGTAGGGAGCCTGTGAGGTAGGAGAGAGGGAATACATGGAAACGCCGTATTTTCTCCTCCTTGTTTCTCTAAACCTTTACTGCTCAGAAAATAAATTCCATTAATCAGGAAAAAACACCGGAGGAGAGGGGTTGTTTAGGAAAAGTGAGGGCCAGATATTCTTGCTGTTCCGTGCCCTCTCCGCTCTCCCCGCCGCCTCTGCCCTGGTGCTCAGTAGCAACCCCGGCGCTCCACCGGAGCATCTGCTGTGACTCACAGAGGAAGGCGCCGTGGAGACCAACAGCCACCAGGTGACTTCTCCGCCGGCCCTGCCGGGTCCCAGTCCACGGTCATCATAGATGGCACCCCTCTTCTCAGAAAGTGTGGCTCATCCGCCACGCTGGGACTGGAGGGAACTCTGACCCTTTTCAGAACTACGATTGTGTGAGGTCTAACTCCTTATCCATAGCATTAATGCTTACATTCTTTCTGCTGTCCTGATTGAACCTTAACTAAACAGGTATAAAGACAGCCTCTCTGTTTTAGCCTACAGACGGCCCAGGGAAAGCAGAGCAATCGTGTTGGCGATCACAAAGCAAATTCAAAGAGCGCTGTGAAGACCGGAGGACACTCCCATTGCTCAGCCCCTGAGTGCTGCCTCTCAGCAGTGGGCCTGTGAATCAGACTTCTCTGGGCTCGCAACGTATACTTAAAGCGACCTGCCACTGAGCATATTGCAGAAGTGGTAACGCTCTCCTTTACAGGCCATTTAACTTGTATACCTTATCCAGGTACATACAGTTTGCATAATAAATGAACTCACTCCTGTGCTTGATAAATCAGTAGGCATTGTACATTGTAAGCAAGTAGACCACAAGTAATTCAAGCTGCTTTTAATGACGGATATGTTTCTACTGCCAGTTGCTCCATGCAACGGAGCTAACTCTGAATGAGACCACAAGTGTTTATGTAACAGCTCCAGCACCGGGCATATTATCTGACATAATTACACCTTTGAAAGATGCAAATGTGAAACCTGAAACCCTGAACATCCTGTGAAATGTATCCTAATTAACTAATTCCCCGTGTATCTCAGTTGTTGTTAGAAATATCATTTTATGGTTGATCAGCTTGTTGTGACTCTGTGTGTGTGTGCGTGTGTGTGTGTGTGTGTGTGTTCCATTGTAATGTTGCAGCTACGGCACTATTTCTGTTATCTCCTAGGAGACAGGCAAACATATACATAATCCTAGTGTCTTCAACTCTTCCTGTCCATTGGAATGAGGAGCTTGTAGTCACCTTGAGAGAAAACTAACGATAGAATCCTCAGCAGGGCATTTCACAGTATTTGACTTAACGGCACCCTCTGCACAACCTGTGAAATCCTTCTTGGTAACCCCAGGCCGCCTCTCTGCCCTCGTCTGTACGCCCCATTCTTGTACCACAGGCTACAGCATCCCACACTCTTTTTGGTTCCCGGAATCTGCCATGTCTGGTTCATCTTCTAGGTCTTGGTTTGTTCTGTGATGTACCCCTGAAGTGATTTTGCAACCCCTTCTTTGTTCTCTGCTCAGCTAGTTTCTATTTATTTCCCAAGATCACTGTGAGACTTCCGGAGCTGATTTTCATATTCAGGCGGCACACCACAGACGGCTGCTATTGACTCCCGTCTCGGGGTCCCTCTAGAGCTATTTCTGTTTTTTAGTTTTTGCTCTGTGAATATTCCTCTAGTTGCCATGTAGCTCCATCCCCTGACTGCCACTTTGCCCCAACAGGTATGCGACTACAAACTCGTTGGGGACAGGCTGTTCTGCTCAGTCTACTGTCACTTCCTGGACACAGTCCTGCTCTTCACCTTGAGGTGCCAGGGACTCCCCACTACCGATGCACTCCGACTCCATGGCAACTGGCCGTGCCCCTTCTCCACCCCTCCCCAACTTTTACTCTGACTCTTGACAAGGGATGGAGAAATCAGACAGCACCCTCAGGTGATAAATGGTCCCAATGGGCATCATATGTATAAGTTAACTCAGGAACTTCTTCTCGGTCATCCGAAAAAGACTTGTCTTCATTTGTAGTGCAAATTCAATCGATGTGTAAGAGAAATACAGCCTGAGATTTATATTCACTGATATAAATAATAATAGCAACAACTTCTAACACTTTTAAGTGCTTCAAATAATAGATTCAGTTCTAAATGCTTGGTACGTATTAACTCTAATAATCATAATCCCCATTAAAATGAGAGACCTCATTACTGTGACTGCTCCCGTGTCACAGGAAGAGGGAATCCAGGCAGAGAGACTCCGCAGGAGCCTTGTGTGAGCGGCCAAGCAAGGGAAGCTCAGCTAAACCGAGGGTGTATTTACGGTAACTGGGTGGCAGGACTGAATTCATACTTTCATGGGTCCCAAGGTAAGAGCTTTCTCTGACTCCATGATACAATTGAATATTTACTAGGTGATTCTTACTAATCTTTCAAATTGTAGTTTAAATGAGATTTCCTGAGAGAGACTCTTTTCTCGCCACTCTCCACACTCTGTATTTTATACTTTTTAATCGACACCTCTTCTCTTTCCTCACAACACCTTTCAACATATGTACTAAGACAATTATCTCCAGGCTTCATTTTATACTCTGTGTCTCTATCCCTGGACCAGATGTTGAGGCTTAGGTGACCGATTTCACTGTTGACATCTACATATGTTCTCCATTATCTAGCACCTAGTAGGTGCACATTAATTAAAGTTTCATGATTCTGAAAGGAGTTTTTGTTTGAGGCTCCAATTTGCCCCCCCAAAAATATCATGCCTCAGACTCATTTCTAAAAGGTAAATTGCAAAAAATATGCTTAAATTCTACAAAAAGCAACTCAAAATCCCCCAAACAGATGAAAGTGTTACCGTGGTTAACCAACAGAACACATTTTAATGCCCTTACAATAAACCAGAGTGAGTACACCGCCTTCCCATCAGCACAGCGATGGCCAGCATAGCGCACTTCTATGGGCGTTAACGTGTCCGAGAGCCATCCCTTCCAAGGTGTATCAATAACCTGTGCTCTGTCTCCTGGGATATTGCCGTGGAGCTCCTCCAAGGTAATCGCTTCAGAAGTCTGGAGTCGAGAGCCAGGCTATAGGAACAAAATAAAGTGGACAAGGAAGGCGAGCTGTCAGATAATTAAGCCACCCACCTCCTAAACACTTGCAAAGAAGATCTGCGTTAGCCAGTCGCTCTCAGACTTTGGTTTCCATCAGAGTTACTGGGGAGAGCGTGGTAGCAAGAAAGAAGCCCCACACAGATCGTTGACGGGAGCTGTGGTTTGCTGCCACCTTCCTGAAACGTCCCTACATCTCTGATTGTTCCTTCTCTCTTTCACTAGTTCTTCTTGTGCTTCATTAAATAATTTACCATCTTATTCATCTATTGATTCCAAAAATCACGTTAGGTAACCAATACCAATTCTGAGTACTTACTTATAAACAACATAAATCTGGCACATGACATGGGGCCTCTCTGTAACGAGAGTTTCTGCCGTAGCTTGCCCGGCTCGGCGATGCCCACACACGCCTCTCCGAGGCCCGTCTCACCCGCAGAGAGATGGCTTCATGGAGGGCTCATGGTCTCCTCAGGACGCCTTCAGACTACTTCCACTGGTTTTCCTGTGAATTCACTTATTATCGATTGCTTTAGCCCACCACTACTCACTACTTGCTCTTGTGCATACTTGCACAATCCTGGGTAAAAAAGATAGCACACTGAATATATCCTCAAGGAATTATAGTTCTGGCGAGAAAGAGCAAACACAAGTGATACAGATACAGAGTGGGATGACCTGGACATACGGCAGCACAGAGTCACACACTCACTCAGATGAGGGACTGACCCCGACCCCATGTGCTGGGGTGAAGCCACGGTTTCTTCAGAGAAGAGAGATATTGGAAGCAGTCTAACCTTTTCCACATGCAGTGCGTGTTGGCTGAAGTGTGTTCCCCAAAAGTCCACATGTTGGAGCCCCCACACCTAGTACCTCAGAGCGTGCCTGTACTTGGGGGTTGGTCCTTGAAGGGGATAATTAAGTGAGAAGGTGGTTGCCGAGGTGCACCCTCGTTAAACATTCCCGGTGTCTCATCAGAAGAGGGCCTGGACCCAGGCACACACAGAGCAAAGACCATGGAAGACGCAGCAAGAAGATGGACATTTGCAAGTGAAAGAGAGATGGTTCAGAAGAAACCAGCTCTGCTGACTTCCTGAGCTCAGACTTCTAGCTGCAGAGTTGCAAGAAAACACATTTCGTTGTTCAAGACGCTCCGACTGTAGGAAAGAATCAACAGGGACCCATCTCATCCTCTGGGCAACCTTCCCATCAGCCCGTCCTGGTCGCTTCTGCTATAAAATCTCCTGAACTCCTTTTGTGTTTTCCTTGTTTTTATTCTGTTTGGCGTGACATGACACTTTTCTGCCATATAAGCTTCACATCAGCCATGTTGCTACTTCACCGTATTTTAGGGTTATTTGTGGATTCAGGGGAAAGCTGGGTCTGGGGACCTAAACAATTCTGGCTGTCACTTCCTCGGTGACCCCAGACACACCCCTTCACAACACGGCACATCGCCGTTGGGCCAGGACTGGGGGCAGTGCCGAACCTCCTGCACGGTCGTAGGAACGTGTATGAGAAGACAAACCTAGATGTCCAGTAGAGGAGGCACTTAATATATTTATATTCTGATATATGGAACTTGAATGTCCTGAGGCAGTTTATCCCAGTTTAACGAAACTGATTACGGAAAAAGATATGTTGAATCCCAACCTTACTCAGGCACCTTTTATTCATTAATGCAAGTTCTGCTCTCAGAACCTGGGGGTGACCTCTCTCTCTGGAGCTATAAAAGTAAATTAGCCTTATGCATTTTTCTCCTTGGTGTTCAGGGTTCGTACCTTTCTTTGGGCTGTTTAGTTTGGTGATCCCCTACGGGCAGAGTCCACGTCAGTCCCACTGAGCAGCAGTGGGGAGAGCAAAGAGGGCGGGAACGACCAAGGCCCGTCACAGGTGACTGTACATGGAGACCATGCTTTCAAAAGTCCGGGAGCATCCGTGGACAAAACGCAAGGCCCTGCATAGGGCCGACGGGGAGCCGGAGCATCAAGGAGGAGGAAAGTGAGAGAGAGCCATGAACCCACCATCACGAGAGAAGAACGGATAAACTTCCAGAGATGTTTGTCAACATTACCACGGCTTTTCCCCTTTAAATCCTCTAGTACTAAAAGAGAAATTTTATCATTCTAAAAATAATACCCATTTAAAATATGGTAGCAAATTGAGATAAACAAATAGAATAAGTTGACATTTTCCTATAATGCTATCACTTGAAAAGAAACACTATTAACTTTCTGTAGTCTTTTTAGCCCATATACCTAATGTTTGGCTTAAGTCACAAAATGTTATTGTATTCTGTAGTGTCATTTGTAATCTGCTTTTTTTGTACCTCAAAATTGACAAAAATTAAATATCTTTGCATGCACACAGGTACTTAATTTGTGTGGGGTATAGGAATTGGTATATGAGTATTAGGTACAATCTTTCTGGAAGGTAATTTGTTAGTATATCAGGTGCCTAAAGTAAATTATCCCTTTGACATCAGTGTGGTCTTTCTGATGCTATAATTTATATTTCCTTAAAATAATATATTTTCTATATTTTCATTGGCTATTTCCATCTATTATTGCTTGAATAAAATCTTCATACTTTTACTCATACTTCTATTATATACTTACTATTCCTCATTTATTGATAAGAGGGCTCTAATATATTAAATATATTTCAGTGTTTGTTATACACGGTGGCAATGTTAAATTATACATTTAGTAAATTTGTGATTTTATTTTATATCTTTATTTTCTAAAATTGGGTAATTATTTATTCCAATCCCTACTTACACTGATGGGTTAATCCAGACTTGATCTGTCACTGAGGGATTTGGGTTTGTGGGATTTTGAAAGTTAACCAAGGAAAGAATCCCTCCTTAATGAAGAATAAATTCCAAAGCAGATTGTGACCAGCCTTATTTTATGTTATCATTTCTTGAAGCTTGCACATAAGAGTTTGCAACGTAGACAACATTCAGATGACAAGGAAAATATAAATTCCCATTTAATTTCTTCCAGAAACCCTATACACACTTGAATGATTTGACTAAACCTTGCATTCACTAAGTGGATTAATCGAATGATGTGGTTTCCATCAACGAGAGTTTCTATTCATTTGTCTCTCAGGGTGTGAGGATATATTGAGCCCTTTTACCAGAGGTCAATATGGTGATAGCTTCTGGGATCAATTAGTGAGCCCCCTAATTTAATTTGATTAATCGGTTCCGAACGATGACTTATTCTGTATAAGGGCTGCTTCTCCAGCGCATGGGGAAATGGGCTTGCTCAGGAGTCACGCATGGTGTCAGCGTGGAGACAGCTTTCCAGAAGGATTGAATTCTGTATCACAGCAAGCAGTACACACTTCGCAACAAAGTAAGTCAGCATTGTATGGTGCTTCATTCCCTACAGTTAAGCTGGGTGGGACTGAAAAAGGGGTGTACTGGGGGTGGCCCCTCTGCTTGTGCCACCTTGTGACCCACCCACAGAATTTTTTATTCCCCTCTTGGGAACTTGTGGCTCTGCTGGTTTGAAGGCATGAGCCCCCCAGGGGAGTGTCAGCCTTACACGGGTTCCTTCTCTGAGCTGCTGATCTCCTTTCTTATTTCCTTTTCCCCCCACCCCAAGGGCAGTGGCTATTCTCTGTAGCTGTTAACTCTTTGCACCTTGGGATGCTCTTGTACCTTTTCCGATAGTTAACTGCTACTGTGAACTGAACAGTGTGTCCTGCCAAAGCTCACATGTTGCAGCCCTGACCTGCACGTGGCTGTCGTCGGAGGAAAGAAGTGATGAGGGGTACACGAGGCCATCGGGGTGAGGCCCTGACGTGGAAGGGTCATTGTCTGTAGGAGGAGACACGTGAGCGAGCGTGCTTCCTGCCCCAGCGCACACGGGTGAGGCCATAGTGAGAAGGTGGCTGCCTGAGAGCCGGCAGGAGGGCCCTCACCAGAAGCCACATTGACCAGGACCTGGGTCATGGCTCCCGCCCTCCAGAACTGCGAGAGAAGACATTCTGTTGGTTCAGACGCCCAGTGTATGATAGCCCCAGCAGACAAATACAGCCACCTTTTATCTAATTAAGAAATCTTCATGGTAATTTTTTTCTGTTAAACTGCAGGTAAGGTTTCAGTCTCCTGTGTAGGCCCTGACAGACCCAGGAAGGGGCGGTCAGGGAAGGACAGAGGGAGGATTTATCTGCGAGTCCGCTGCTGTCCACTCTTTTCCACTGGTCTAAGTGTCAGTGCCCGGGGCAGAGCTCTGTGAGGTCCCCCTGTCCCCTACGGGAGCCTCTGGGTGAGCTCCATTACTCAGGGTCAGTATGAGAACCCCGTGTGACCGCGGGTGGCAGAACGGTGCCCGTGTCCGCCGGGATGGTCCCACTGTCACGTGGCAGCCTCATGGTGGAGGAGGCCTGGCACAGTTGGTCACCGTGGTGGTGACACAGGCTTAATGCGAGTCCAAAGAGGACCCTGGACAGGCTCAGAAGGAAAATGGATTGGATGAGGGCACAAAGGTATGTCACACCGTGTATTGGAAACGGTCAGAAAGAAGTGAGAAAGTTATTAGTCCTTTTCTCCCTGTGGTCCACTTCTCCTGTAACATCAGATCTTCTCTCTCTGTGTGTTTGCTCTGCCTTCGTCGTTCCACTGTGGATGATGTCAGCTTTGTGGCTTTCTCCTGGCCTGGAGACCTTAACCCTGTTTGAAAGATCATCTACAATTAGGGTAGTGGATCCAAGTATACTCGAGAACTGGAATGCACAGAAAAGATTGACCTGGGCTTTACACTTTGTCTTCTTTCATCTGCTACCACCTCGAGAAGCTAGAATTCCATCTGTCTGTCCAAGTCTGAAATATGGTTCTCGGGGAACAGGCCAAGGATTAAGCTACCTGCTATGACCCTCGTCGGGGCAAAGGAGGCTTCTGTCTCACTCCGCTCCGAGGGCCACGAAACGGGCGAAAGTACAGGGCTGACTCCAGAGGTAATACAGTTTAGGGACAGCGTGTGTCCTTTCAGAATTTAACAACTTGAGAGATTAAACTCCTAATAAAATATCCTTAAAAAGTATGACAGAGACCCAGTGAAGTGCCGTGCACAGTGCTAGGGATGCAGACATGACGAGATACACCTCGTTTTCCCTGGGCTCCAACAAGCGGCAGAACAGCGCGCAAGTCACAACGAAATGCATGACTCCAACTGCCCAGCAGGGCGGACGGCACATTGCAGGAGTGCGGGGGAGGGGAGGCTGCCCCTCGTGGAGGCAGACCCCTGTTATTGCCACCCCCAGGAAGAAGCGACGTTCTTGAGGCGGCTTCTGCAGTGGGCAGCGGAGGAAACAGAGGGAGAGACTGTGGGCAGGGGTGTGTCCCTGGGGCCCGTGGACGAACTGTGGCAGAGGTTTTATTATCCCCGAAACATTGCGTTGTGCGCACTAAAGCGTTCTGTTTGGTTTACTTACAACACTGTAGCACAGGGTGCTGTGACCGACACAGGAGCTGAGCACCAAGGACACTGCCCTCACCCCCACCTGCGCGTCATAGAAGGTGGGAAAGGCCAGCACAGTGAAACACACCTCGTGCACACCCACTCGGACACACAACACCGTCGTCTCCGAGATCCCGCCTGAGCTTCAGTGACGCCTGGTTCCTCCCCTGCCTTCACGGTAAGAACATGCACAACAGGTTGGCCTTCGGGGGGATGAGGCATCTGGAGCGGACCGAGGCAGCCCCATTTCTCAGTGGGGGCTCAGACACTTGGGAAAGCCAAGCGCAGATGAGAAAAGCTGCGTGGCTGACCCACTGCTGACCAAGGACGGAGCAGTGAGCTTTCCGCAGACCTGCAGTGCTCACCCATCGGCCCCGGGAGATAAAAATGACTGTGATTTCCAGCCACCAAGTTCTGCGGTTTCGTTACCCAGTGACAGCTCGCTGGTGTGCAGGCAGTGCTGTCCCTCAGTCTGCACGGGCGACACATCTGGGGCTCCAGCTGCAGTCCTGTGGCTCCAGAGCTCACGGCCTCTCCCAGCCCCTGTGGCTGGCTTCTTCTCTGCTGCCCCTCTCACTCACGGTTTCGATAAACGCAATCCTTTCAGTGCAGATGGAACCCTAAGGTTCCCTCTCCTTTTGTATGGAGATTACCTGATTTCCGTTCAAATCATTTTCTCAACCTTGTCGGAACCTGTCATCTGCGCTTAGCCGATCGGAGGGTTCTGAGTTGCTTTTGCAATTCAACTGTGCAGGCTAGGGACTAGCTTACCTGACATAAATACACTGTCAGGAGAGTTTATCTGTCAGGAGAGGCTTCCTACAAGTTTCCGAAATATAAGGAGACATCCCTGTTTCAAAACAGCAAGTAAGCCGCACTTCTATGCTCGGGAAACCCTCGGTGGATTCAGTGAGATCTAGGTACCATGATATTTTAACTATTTGTTATTCACAGGGGGAAAATGGGTGGACAAAGGGAATTAAACGTTCTGGAGTTCTTTTATTGTAACTAGAACTCTTGCACACATAATCTATTTACTCCTCACAAAAGCTTTATGAGGTTTGTAATATTCATACGCCTTAAAAACAAAACAATCATTTAGTGTCATACGAGTTAAATATCTTCTGTAAAATAATTAGCTTGTCCATCAGTGAGGCTGGGATTGGAACTGTCGTTCTTTGCGTTGATGAAAGGATGACCCACTTTCTGCCACGATTAGCTCTGACGGAAGCACTAACGCACACTTACAGGAGACGCGGCTTCCTTCCGCAGCCACACTGCGAGCTCCCCTGTGGCCTTGGACCCGTCCAGTCTAGCCCTTTTCCTCATTTGTAAGCGAAGAAGTGGCCCCAGGGTTTCTAGGCTCAGAACTGAATTACCTCAATAATCACAACAGTAACTTCCAAAGATATACTTTCACAACCTCTAGGAAGGCAAATCCAAAATTTATACAATTTATCTGTTCCCATAACAACCGTCAGCCCGCTTTAGTTTCTCCGAAATGATATTTCAACACAGTTGTTCAAAATAACGATCTGTCCTCCGTTTCTGTGCGTGACCCGCCCTGCGTCTGGGGCGTGGGCTCAGGACTCCGGCAGGCAGTCAGCCAAGTCTGCTGTGTCCTGGGCAAACTGTTTCCTCCTCAGCAGAACAGACCTGCTGATAACAGCTCCTGAGAGGTGCCGCAGCTAATGAAGTGCGTGAACAGAAAGGACGGCGCAAAGCAGGTAGTACACGCACAGTTAAGTCCACTTGTGTGGCTGATCTCTTTGGAGAAAGAGTCAAGTAGCGATGATCTTGGATCCCAAATCTACCTTCTACTTTCCATGGTACACTCAGCAGCTCATGCCTCCACTTTAAGACAGGATCTTCGTTTACAAGATGGGGTATTAAATTTTCCTCTACAGTTTTCTAAGGACTAGAAAAAATGCATTATCATTTTGAGTTTTAGCACTCAACTGGCCCAACGTATGTGCTTTTAAAAAAGTAGCTCTTATAATTAGACCTCCTAGTGCGGGCACAGGGAGCTAGTTAGTGAAGGCAGGGGCAAATGGAATCAGGCATTGGGACCAGGGAGGTGAATCGGACTTTGGGCCCGATTTACCAGAAAGCTATAGAATTCACAGGCTCCCAGGGAACCCCCACACCCTCCACTGAAGAGATTTAATCCCCAGGCAATCCCCAAGTGGGTAGGAAGAAACTCCCCAGGGAACAACCAGCCCATTCCCCACAGATGGCAGGGGGGAGGAAGACCCAGGAAAGGGAAATTCCTTTGCTAGCTGCGGGCACAGTAGTTAAGATGACAACCATAAAGGAGAGGTGTCCAGCCTGAGAAAAAGGCCAGAAAAAGGGGGAGGACCCAGCACAAGCCAGGGAAGGATTAGAAAAGAAATTGGTTAGTTTGAAAAAAAGCCTGCTCTCTCCCAAGCCCAAGTTAATATAATGAAAACTTAACAAAGTTCTGTCTGGGTAGCATGCACTTGCCCGTTCCTGCGTGTGCTCTCTCTGCAGCCGTGAGGGCCTGGCAGCTGTGTGGCTCCAAGCGCTGGCCTAAGTGTGGCCGTGCAGTGCCACCGGGGCACCCCGGGAGCAGAGACTGTGCTGGACTACCGGAGCCCAGGGGGGTGGCAGTTCACTTCTGGATCCCGACACTCCTACTGGACACTTACGCTCACCAGGCCCAGACTTGTTCCGCAACGAGACAGAGCTAGGCCATCTGGTCATGCGTGAGACTCCAGGCTCCCAGGGACAGTCCCTTGTTTCTCCCGCAATAAATCTTACCGCCACGCCTCACCTTCCTTTGTGTGGGTCCCTGTAATGCTTTCCTCATGACTCCAAGGAGGAGCCCTATTTCCACCAGCAACACTAGTGTGGCGATATTTCCTTTCTGAATTTTGAGGCTACAAACCTAGAATTTTTCCCATCGAGAAACTTCACTGGGAAAATCAGTGCCTAGTGAATGGAACAACAAAGCAGCATGCAGGGCCAACTGCATTGCATTAGTCTTCAAAACAATTAAGCATAATGCTAAATCAGGGTAAACTACAGTTCTAAATTTATCTACAGTGTAATGAATAACATCTGCATCTCCAAGGGAACCATTTATATTCCTGTGGAGACTACAACTTGCTCCTGATTGGATTCTCTCCCTCTCCTTATCTAATATTTCTTTATTATTTGGTAAATCTTTCTTTTTCAAAATCTTGCCAACACTGGCAGGAATCTTCTCCATCCTACTGCCTGTTTCACATCATAAAAGAAGTCTGAGAAGCGACTCTGGGTAATTTCCCTCCCATTACATCACACGTCTCACTGAGAACTGGAATCTCAAGTTTGCAGGGGATCCAAGAAAGGATCCGGTGCTTTCTTCTACTCATGTCTTTGGTTTGGAGTTCGGTTTGCTATTTAAATTACTAGGTTCATCATTTTTCAATGACTATTTTTTTTAATTTATTTTTATTTATTTATTTTTAGAGAGAGGCAGAGGGAGGGAGAAAGAAAGGGAGGGAAACATCAATGTGTGGTTGTCTGTCACGTGGCCCCCACTGGGAACCTGGCCTGAAACCCAGGCATGTGACCTGACTGGGAATCAAACCAGCGACCCTTTGGTTTGCAGCCCACGCTCAATCCACTGAGCTACACCAGCCAGGGCTCAACGAGAACTATTGAGAATCTAAACTATATCTGGCACTCTCCTAGGGGCTTTATAAATGGTATCTCATTTAAATTATTTATCACATCCAAAAGTGGAAGAAAAACATTACAATACCTGGGAAGATATAATAGACCAGTGGTTCTCAAACTTGAGTATGTATTAGAATCACCTGAAAGGCTGTTACAACACAGATTGGGCGGCCTCACCCCCAGAGTTCCTGATTCAGTGGGGTGTAGGCAGGGCCAGAGAATCTGCATTTCTAACCAGTTTCCAGGCGACGCTGACACTGCTGGTCCTGGACCCACACTTTCAGAAACACCGCCATGAGCTCTGAGATAGCCTAGTTCAGTTTACCAGCCAGATAATGCCGGGCAAACTAATCTCTCCGAGCCCCACGGTCATCATCTGTAAAACAAAAATAATATTTGAGAATTTGTTCTAGATGATGTTACCATCATATTTTGTCACTTCCAGGAAAATTATTAAATGTTTGATATCTTCTCCTCTCCTTTTCTGAAATCAGAAAAGACACATTTATGTCACAGAACACAGAAGGAAAAAAGTCTTTTTTCTGAGTATCCTAGCAGTATGAAGTGCTGGAAAAAGCAAGAACTTGGAATCAGATTTAGGTCCAAACACTATTTCTATGTCTAGTGTCCTGACCACATCACGCACTGCCCTTGAGCACAGCTTCCTCACCCGCGGACTGGGCTGGGCTCTTCACACATCTGCTGTCCAGCCAAAGGGCCTTTCCACCTGGACTCCGCAGAGGCCCCTCACCTCACACTCAGCGGGACCCAACCTTGTGACCTTTCTGTCTACACACGGTCTTCCTCCTAGTGTCTAGATTTTAGGTTGCAGCAAATCCATCCAATCGCCTGACCTAGAAATCTTGGGGTGACAACAGGCTCTTTGTCGTTGGCTCTATATGTCCATTGACCTCTCAAGTTTTCTTCTAACCATTTCTCAAATAATTTGTAACCTTTCTGAGGCTTTATTCAGCTTTTTAGCATCTCTGTCTGATGCCGCTGTAAGAACCGGTGGAGATGAGAGTTGTCATGGTTTTGAGGAAACAGAAGATTTGATCCTTCTTTTGTGTTTACAAAATCCTCTTACTCTTAAACTAAAAGATCCCATAAGCTCTTTCCCAGCTCCCCTTCCTGGCGGGTCCCAGGACTTGCTAATTAGGTGCGTGCATTGGTCAGGAGCTAGAAGCACAGGAAACCAGGACCCTGCAACCGTAATTGCTGTGACAACAGTAGTAGCGGGGCCCCACCATCTTCTGGAGGAGCAAGTCTGCCTGACACAGAGACAGCACAACCTATCATTTCTGTGCCCACTGACCTGGGCTGTGCTGCTCTCTTCAGAGGCCCAGGTCTGCCAGGAGAGTGGAGTGACAGACTGCTTCGGTTTGTCTGGGTTTGAGAGTGTTCCCAAGCCCTCTCCGGGACTCTCAGCTTTAAAACTGGGTCAGTTGTAACAAATCCAGTGAAAGTCTGGGGCATTTGAGGAAAATTTGTTCTTGATTGCAGAGACTCAGGCTGAAGTCTCTGAACCTCCCAGATCTGCATTAGATACCACAGTTCCCTTTAGTGAGTTTGTTTCATGCCCAGATTAGCCAGATACTCGATGTCATTGTGATGTCCGTCCTCCAGTCTCCTTCCACGGACGTCCTCTCCCACGCTGCTGCCCACACTCCCACCCTCGCTCGTCCAGGCTGCCTCGCTGCCCAAGCCATTGGGTGACCTCCTCCCGCCTACTGAGTCTAGCATTGCCCGCCCCTCCTCCAAATGTCTCTCAGGCCTCGTTGATTGAGGCTTGGTGAGATTTTTCTATTCAAAGCCATTGCAGCCAGATGTTTTGTGCTTTGGTTGATTTATGGAGAGTTTTTCCCCTGAATTTTACTAGTTATGCTTGCATGCCTATTAAACTTTGAAAATGTTCTATCACAGCAATTTTAGAAGTAGACTTTCTTATTTTTACACCTGGACTCCTGCTACGTGCAGCACAGTAAGTGTTTGCAGTATCTTAGCAATAAATAAGTTTAAAAAAAAAAAAAAACCTATGTAAAACAGTGCCCGTTCTGGACTTGTATTGTTAAGAGGAGGTTCATTTTGCAGCTTATTCCTTGTGGGATGCATTCTTCTCCTGAATACACACAATGGGAAAAAAAACACCAAAAAAAGAGATTAGAGCTGATTTGACACTAGAAGGAGACAGGACTCCTGAGTAAGTGAAAACAAGAGAAAGAACAGACCCTGGGAGCTGAGTGCCTCTTCAGACTCACGGCAGCACCGAGGACTGTTCGTACCGCAGTCACAGCCCAGGGCTTTGCCTGGCGTGACAGCATTGTCATGGAGAACATGGTGACGTCATAGTCACACACGAGTTTGTGCATTTCTAATCCAGGCTGACAATAACTTAATGGACAGCAACATTTCTGCAAACACCAGGCCCTTCTTTGTGCTTTCATCTCCACGTTAATGGGTTTACCATCTGGTTTCTTGATTACCAATCGGTTAATCAGTACAACTCCTTCCTAAAGTACACAGTCACACTATATCTCTGTTGGATATGCTTAAAGTGTTTGGGATAGATTTTGAGCCCTGAGACTTCATTCATCTTTAGAGGAGCTTTACAGTTCTTATGTAAATTGCAATAGTATGAAAAGAAATCCTATTTTGAAGTCTAGACTTGGACTCAATTAGATCTGCGACCTCCAGGGTATATGTCATAGGCTGACTTCCTTAGTTTTATGAGCTTCATTTTTTCACCTATAAACTGCCGATTATAGAGAAGATTCAATAAAACTATCTAATTTAGATAAAGTTGGCACAGAATCTAGTATGTGCACAATGGCTATCTTTCCAGCATCCTGGAGAGGTCAAGAATAAGTCGATGATTAGAAAGACTTCATTGAGCAGATGCTATTCAATTTGATTCTTTTTTTTTTTTCTTTTTTCATCCCTTTGCTTAACCATCTGACTTGGTCACACGGTTGGGCATGCACAGATGAGTGACTCTGAGCGGGGCAGCCGTTCAGTGGAAGATTCAGACAGCTGCAATGCCTTGGGAATGGTGTATAATGTGCAGAAATAACTGGGTTCCAACTTTGCTCAGTCCGCTCCTGAAGCCACAGGAATCTTAACAGAGAAGGGCCAGATGAGCATGTCTATTGAAGGAGAAAAGGGAAGGAATCTTACAGGCAGAAAGGTGGGAGGGTGGTACTCTGGGAAAGACCTTTCGGATGGCCAAGACCTTGAATGTGCCGGGCAGCCAGAACAAAGGGCTCTGAGGGAGAAGTAGGAGGAACTGAGGTGGGAGAGACAGTTTCAGGAGCTGTGTAGAATGTTCTCAGTGGTAAAATACTCCTTCTTCCTGGGGCAGGCCACATCCATGGGCTCCCCCCGTCCTGTTACGTCACTGTTCTCTGCAGCTAAGGGTTCCGATGCACAGGGAGGAAGGGCGCTAGCAAATCTCAGCTGGCAAGCCTGAGCAGCAGAAGTGGTTACAGCGGTAGCTAGTTGGGAGAAGCGCGTTTGAAATAACGATGATGAGTGCGGTTTGGGGCATGCTGAACTGAGGTCACAGTGAGTGATGCGGACAGATGTGGGCGCGGAGACTTGGAGAAAGAACGGTGCTGCGCCGTTGCCGTGGGATTCACAGGAGGCTGATCACTTAGCGGTGGGTTGGACTGTTGCCCGAACACCTCTTCTGCACTGGACATTGTACTGCTGTACCTTTACACTTTTAAATATTTTTATTCTTTATATAAGTATGTCTTTTCCTTTTCTTTTTTCCCCTTCTCTTTTATTTCCTGTGTTTCAGCACTTAAGACTGAAAAGAATGAGAGAAGGTCGAGAATCTTTGTTTAAGGCTACTTGACAAGAACAGGACACGCTGGATTTAATTACTATTTCTGGCTCCAAGGCCCGTCTTACTGGGGAACTAGGCTGTGGACTGAATGTCTAATGAATGGTTGGGTTTCAAAATGAACAGGGAAAGATGGCACATAGGATAGCAATCTAGGCTGAAAAATTAGCTTGGGGAAAAATAGAGATGAAGGGAATAGCTTGGAAGAGTGAGAGGTCAGTCCGCTTTGAAGTAAGACTCATGCATTATTCAACATTTATAAATGAAAAACTACTATATGGGTGCCTGGCACTGGTTCGTGGCGTTGTGAAGGTGGCAAAGCTATATTTCTTCCCTTGAATAGATTGCAGCCTAGGGGCGGACACCGACGCTCGGAGAGAACCCATCAGGGCGCGGCGTGCTGAGGGTTATGGAAGGAAAAGTTGCCGAGTGCTGTGGGGCCGCGGAGAAGGGCACCTAAAGGTTCGCTGGAGGGGGACCTCACTCGGTGTCGACGGCCAGGAGGGCCAGTCCCGGGACAAGGGGCACGAGAAGCCGTGGGGAGGACAGAAGGTCACGAGCAAAGGCACAGAGGAAGCGGCAGCACGGGGTGTGTGATGGGAACGCAGAGGGTCGCGCTGCTGGGGTGTCGAGAGCCAGGAAAGCAGCGCTCAGAAGCGGGCGGGGAGCCGGCATTTCAGGAGCCCCCACTGTGTGCTTATCAGGCACCTTCCCCGGCCAGACGGAAGCAGCAATAACAGTTAACACTTTCTGAACTCGTACAAAACGTTGTGTTCAGACTTGTCTAGGCTTTATCCGTACTACATCCCCGCACTCCCACAACCTGCGCATCCTGCGGCGTCATCTGGAGTGGCTGAGTCACGTTCCACCGGACGAAGGGGTGTTTGTCAGCATAACAGCCACTTACTGAGTTCTTGCCATCGCCAGGCACTAGTCTCAGCGGCTTCTCAAGATCTGCTCCTCCAATGTTAATGAAAGACCAGTCCCTCCAGTGCGTCCAACCCCGGAGACCTGAGGAAGCTCGTTCCTGAGCGACCCTCCCTCCCTCCACTGAAAATAAACTCAGCTTTGTTGTTAGATCTTTGCTTGGTTCTGTAACAGGAGAAAATACAAAAACAATATGGATGTCGCATTGTTTAATGCTCACCACAACCGTTGGGACTATTCTCACACTTAAATGTGTTGATGCACAGCGTATATCTGTGCTTGTCCAAGGCCGCGCAGCTCGTCGCAGGTGCACGGCCAGGCGCGGGGCTGTGTCATGAGATCAGGGTTTGTGGAAGGGCAGGAAGTCAGTGACGCAAGGACTGCCACGCGTCTGTGGAAATGCAGAGTGCTGGGCCCACTCCAGGCGTACCCACTCAGGACCTTTGGGTTTGACACATGTGACAAGTTCCGCCAGTGTTCCTCCTGTGTCCAGATGTGTAAGCAGTTCTTTAACCAGCTCTCGGTCTCACGGGACTTGTGGGAACTACGGTTCCTTACCAGTCAGTCGTGAATCAGCTCCCTCCTTTTATCCCTTCGATCAAATTCTGTGCTTTTCACACCCTGAAGCACCAAGCAAGTCGAGTCACCTGGCTTTCTGGTCAAACTGCGGATCCTGATGCAGGATGTCTCCTGTGGGGCTCAAGCCTCGAATTTCCAGCAAGCTGCTGAGGCAGGGTGCTGAGGCAGGGTGCTGAGGCAGGGTGCTGTGGCAGGGT
>PVJI01003170.1:83023-129200 GCA_004026765.1 Micronycteris hirsuta
TGCTGAGGCAGGGTGCTGAGGCAGGGTGCTGAGGCAGGGTGCTGAGGCAGGGTGCTGAGGCAGGGTGCTGAGGCAGGGTGCTGAGGCAGGGTGTTGAGGCAGGGTGCTGAGGCAGGGTGTTAAGGCAGGGTGCTGAGGCAGGGTGCTGAGGCAGGGTGTTAAGGCAGGGTGCTGAGGCAGGGTGCTGAGGCAGACACTGAGGCATGCTGCTCCGAGATCCCTGCAGGAGAGGACTTGCTGCCCAGGTGTGAGCAACGTAGCTAACTGGCTGCCCCATGTCAGCTCCTTCACAGTCTGCCTCACCATCAAGCTGACGCCATGGTCTTCACAGAGTGCCCCTCCGCTATCTGTGGCCAAGCATGGTACTGGTCCAAGGGCCAGGCCATTTCCGCCACAGTGAGACTCTTCCACCAGGCAGTCGCTGCCCCGGACTCCCACTGGGCTGACAGAGATGTTGCCACGCATGCCTTTCACGTAAAGTCTCCCCGACCTTCGCTGCCCTGCCTTCCCCCTTGCGGGTGTTGCTCTTCTGCTCTGAACTCGGCAGTTGCCTTCCAGAGAACCCAGAGACATGCCTACGCTGAATGACGACGAGGTACTAAGTCCTTCTGTCTACATCTTGGCTTCCCAACTCTGAAGCAGCCGATGATAGTCACTCTGCTCATGCTGAATGCATCATGAGTTCTACCCTAACCTCATCCCTGAACTCAGGGTGCAGACCAAGATGAACTTGGAACAGAGACAAGGAGGGCCCTGATCCATAACCACTCTCAGCGGTCAGGGTCCCTCTGAACTTTCCTCTGACGTCGGCGGTTCCCGTGTGTCTGAGCACAACCTCTTTTTTCATGCCCGTTGCAGGGGCCTATTAGCAATAAAAGCTTTTTACAAGCAACATCTCAGGATGAAACACGTACACACAATGGATTCGCATGAAGCGGCTTCAGCTAAAGTGAGGAGGGCAACAGAGTCCCGCCTGCTACCTACCCCCGTCCAGAAGTTTGTCATTAGGCCCTCAGGCTCAACTAGGTACCATTTAAAAAACAATTCTTTTCCCAGGCTGGCTCCCAGGATAACAGGCTGGAACAATTTTTCAGAGCCGCCTAATAGATACCTTGCTTGAAACTGCTGTTTAAGTCAAAACCACCAGTTTCCTCTCAATGAATTGGAAGGTAATGCAGTTTTAATTTTAAGTACAATTATATCTTGAGAGATGAATGGTGCAGAGTGAATCCTTGCTTAGGGCCAAACAGAAGTGATAAATCATTCACTTGCATGATCAGATTGCTTCCGAGTTCCTCCGGGCCTCTCAGAAAACAGAAGAGAATAGTTAAAACCAGCCTCTTTGGTGAAAAATAAAATGGAAGAGAAGGTCGAGGGAGACCCTGCCTGTATCAATCATGATATCTAAGTTATCCTGTGGCGAAACAAAATCTCCGCGGCGCATCTCAACAATGGCCTTGTTCGTGCTCATACTTCATGTCAACCCACTTAGCCCAGGGACCAGCTCTCCGAGCATCCGCTGACTGTCCAGCTCTCCGAGGCGACATGTACTTCAGGGTCAGCCCCCAGAGGGAGGGGGATGCAGGGCGCACGGTGCGTGCCATTTGTAACTGACAGGCCAGCGCCGGTCCCACGGCCAAGGTGAACTTCCAGAGACAGGGAAGAACAACGCTGTGCCTTGTGCCTGGAGAACTGGAATCGAGAGGTCAAGGTCACCAATGGCTCTAACGATCATTTCACGGTCTTTCCTTCTGTGCTCATGGTATACAAGTAAGAACGAGGCTGAGAGCAGAAGGAACGTGTATTAACTGCCCGCGAGGCCCCACGCTGTGGTAGGTTCTGTGGGTTCAATCTCTCAGTAAGGTCGTTGGGTGGGCACGGGTTCCTCTCTCACGTGTGTTGTGGCCCAGAGAAGGCCCAGAGAAGCCCCGGGCTTTTCCCGAGACCAGACAGCGGGCGGGGGAGAATCGGGGTGTTCACACAGAAACGTCTGACCCAGAGCGCACGTCCTTCTCACCACCCGGTGCTGCACGTTTGGCTTGGAGACTCTCACACTACATGCACACGCGCACGTGTCAGGAGGCTGGGCCAAGAGAGAATGAGGAGAAGGGGATGGAATAATCTCTTCAGAATAACTGATTAATCTGGCATAAGAGGGCCTGCCTACAGTAATAATTGTGGCCACTCGCTACGTTCCCACTATGGGTCTCACTAATGAAACATGTTTTGCACACACCATCACGCGTGTGTGTGTACACATTTATATATATGTATATGCATATATACACACACACCTTATTTCTGCCATCTGCTAGTGCCACAAACCAGGGAATTTTTATACTTCTTGCATATTTTTATTTTAAGAATGAAATGAAATTAAAATGCAAATGGGAGGTCATATGTAAACCATTTTGACTGTACTAAGCGCTAAGAGAGACGGGCAGGGACCATCCTGACAAGTAAATAGCACAGTCTGGGGATGAGATACGGGCCTTTCAACCCCAGCCTTTTCACTCGGCTGTGTCCGTAAGTGGCTTAACTCCTTCTCCTTCCTGCCTTAGGACAAACCCTGTTTGTAAATGGGAATAACAACCTCATGTGAAGAGATGTCGTGAGTGTACGTGATTTTTCTGAGGGAAGAACGGCGCTCCGCAAACGGCGCTGCCCTTCCTTCCCTGGGTGACTGGCAGGCCGTAATGACTGTGTGAGCCTCCCACGAAGTCCCCTGGGTGTCTGTCTGTCTGTCTGTAAGGGTGGCTGCCATCGCAGGGCAGGAAACTCTATCGTGCTGATCTGAACGTGCTGCTCACGGCCTCTGCAGTCGACATCTTGTTCCCTAGGCAAAGCCCGGTCCCACCTGGCAAAATACATGTCTCTTAATCTTGTGTCTAAGCTCAGCAACCACTTTTAAAGCAAATTCAGTCCTGGGGTGCCTCGGTGTGATGGCTAATCTCTTCTCTCCTGGAGCATGTCCCACTATGTCACTTCTGGGTGTTGGGGGGTCCCCCCGCGAGTCCGTGGCCGTCCTGCCATCTGTGGGGAGGACCACAAGAGGCAGAGTGCTCCTCTGCTTCCCACGCCTTTGCGATCTCAGACTTCTGGGGAGGGATGTCTGGTGAGCGGAAACAAGGAAAGGAGCAGGAAAGGGCAGCGCAGCGTTGGAGGAGAGAGGCGGCGTGCAAGCCCTGCGTCGATTCCAGCTCCCGGAACGAGGGCTGCGCTTCGTCCACTCTGGAGCCCAGAATGAGCTACCATAGCCTCAGAAAAGACGGCCCCGAGGAGGACCCTACAGGTGGGATGAACGGTCAGGAGGTGGAAGTAAGGTCAAGGCGACCAGAGGACACTCACTGCCCTGGAAACAAACTTTTGGAGATCAGAGTGGCAGACGACTATTTTTCTGCTCCCCCAAAACAGAATGACTAAAAGAGAACAGGATATTTAGAAAAGGATAGAGAACAGGCCTTCCAGAGACCTTTCCAGTGAAGAAAGACACCTCCTTAATTTTTAATTTTTCCCACTCCTCCCACGATGGCAGCTCTTCTCTCTGACAGCTTAACACGTGTTAGTGAGTTGTGACAACACACTCTTCAGACACCCCCGCACCAATAAATCAACGCAGCTGTCTCGGTGGACACAGCTGCTGGAAATTACAAACGCCAACACGTGGGGCTTCTGCACCCAAGGAAAGAAAAGGCACCATTGTTTTGAACTTAAAAGCTTGTCCTTGTATGGGTCTGTCCTATGGCTTTCTGTGTGACATGCCAGTTCTGAGCTTCCTGTGTTTGCGTCAAATTCTTTTCTTAGATGTATTCTTCACCGGACTATGAGCACAAAAGTGAAAACAACGTGTGTGTGGTCTGCCCTCACATCCCAGACATGTGCCCTGCTGGCCCCTCAGAGATGCTCGGCTGTTTCTGTGGACAGAAAGACTGGCTTACTGAATGAATGAATGAATGAGTGAGCCTAGGAGGATGGTGGTCTGGGAGAGAGAGTCTAGGATTTGTTTAATCTGTGAACTTTGAAGACTGGCAGCCCACGGTCTACCCTCAAAGCCCTTCAATACGAAGTCTGGTTTAGCCCTGGGAGTGAAAGCACAGCTGTCCTCCACTCTCTGCTCCAGGAACCCACAGAGTTGTCTCCTGTCAGCCACCACAGTCACCTCCCGGCCTCATTGGGACAACAGTCTTCCCCCCGACAGCCCCGCTCACGTCGGCTGGCTCCCTTTCCGGGGGGCGCTGGGCTGAACCACAGTGCAGCCCAGCACAGGCTCTGAGCACGGACACAGCGGGACTGAGATGGGGGGGCCATCGCTGCCTGAATAATTGAGGTTCTGTGGCGATAACACTGCCGATGGCCCTTTTATTTCTTCCTCTGGGTCCAGGTTTTTTCTCCCCCCAAGAAATGAAACAAGGCAATGGCCAACGGTCCTGGGTGATTTGGAAGCCCAGGGTACAGGTGCCCGCTCAGCGTGACACCCAGTTCTGTATCAACATACCAGCAGCTGGCGAGAACTGCATGCCAGCCAGAGTCTGATGGACGTGGGGTCTGATTTATGTAGAGATGGAGTAATAGGCAGGGATTTTAAAATTTGATGGAGAGCTGAGGAAATTCAATAAAAGTGTGTCTGTGGAGGCAAGTGCTACTGTGTGTGAATGTTTTCATAAACACCTCTGAAGAGATAATGTTATACAGGTGAGCTTAATAAAAAAGGATTTTCCTTTTCATTCCTGCCAATCTGGGCCTCTCACAAAATCTCCTATGAGAGAGAAACCCCGGCTTTGGGGGACTGTTCTTCCTTAGTTATCTACTTTCCTTCTCAACCTTTCTAATCTTCCTCCCACCGCCCTTCAGTTTTTATTGAATTTTTGCAAGAGGAAAGAATTTTGCTAGAGAGGGTTTTACTAGAAAGAGTGAGTTAACCCGAATCACTGACAAGTACATGACACGCCAACGCCTAACAAGTCCCCTGAGGCTGAAGGTGCAGCATCCTAATGAACCCAGGTGACCCTGCAGAGCAAGAGAAGGCGGTAGAACAAAACGCTGCATATCACAAGAAGCAGTTGCCCTGGAACAAGTCTGCCTGCACAGGGTCCTGGGGAATGGACCGGCTTTGGAGCCTAGGATACCGAGTTTTGAGTTCTGACTCAGCTTGTGAGCATCTCCGTGATCCCTAACGAGTTGCTCAATTGCTAGGCATCTAAATTCCATCCTTTAGGAACATGAGGTAATTTTGCTCCCCAGAATGGGTGGGGGATAAATTAGAGGGTTACACAAACTGCCACGCCCAGGGCCTCGCTGCAATAGTCCCCTACAAGCTCGAAAAGGTCAAATTCCCTCCCTGTTTTTCAGCGCCAGAAAGGATGCCAGAAGAAAGTAGGAGGAAAGATGTATTCTTTAGCTTTTATCTTGCTTTTGGACAAGAAGGCAACCGTTAACAGAGAAGTGAACTCAAAGCCTGCTGGACTATGAACTTGAACTTCTTCCTTTTCATAAATGTGTCAATTAGCCCAAGAAACATAAGCTGAGGAGGAGGAGTTTGGTTTCCTAGCCTTGGCCTCTGCTCCAGGCTGTACTGAGAAATGAGGGGAGGCCTTTGCGGTGGGAGAAGAGAAAGAGGAAAAGCTTAGGGTGCCTGAAGGTTCTCTCCGGGGACCCAGGATGGGGAGCAGAGTCTGCTGAAAGAGGGTGCGTTTCAGCTCAGCTGGGTACCGCACCCACACCGTTTAATTCATGTGTGCTGGAGTGTCGACTTTATCTGGTGCATTTTCCACATTGCCAAGGCCAATCCTGACTGCAGCAAAGTAGCACGTGCACCGGTTTATAAAAGCAGTTTCTGAGCTGCCGTGCGGTGGGTCCACACGTCGGTATCAGTCCTTGTGTCTGTTTCACATTTCCTTACTTTTTCAGATGACCATCTGCGTGTCCCCTAAGCTGGTGACTAAATGATATTTTGTTTCAGCCATGAATTTATCCTCTTTACCTTGCTCCAAAGTCAATCCATTGCCTTTTGAGCCAGACAGAACTTTTCCTCAGTAGGTTAACCAACAACTAATTCACTCACCAACAGCATCCTATGTCAAAGAAAAATGGTACCACACAAGTTAAACTGAAAAGTGACGCGTGATTATTGCAATGAAGAGCTGTTGCAATAGGAGAGCAAGAATGCACTCAACTCTGATGCGGGAAAAGGCAGGAGGGTTCTCAAGCACTGATGTGAGCTAGTGGAAAATGATGGAGATCATTAGGGAGAAGCGGGTCTGCATCATCAGAACACCTGTGCTTGTGAATGCCCTTCAAACCCCGTCCTCCCACACAGACCTGAGATGGGGTGCTATCTCCCTCAGTGGTCACATTCAGAGGGAGAGCTTTAATCCCTTGAGAAAGAGAGACGATATTACAGGGGTAGTAAGATTGGCAAGAGGCTAGAAGAAGATTTGCATCTAAAAAGATGAGGGATAGAATTTTCCACTGATAGTTTTCTAAAGTACATGCTCTGAGGAAAGGGCGGGGAGGAGCCCAGAGTCAAGAGGACGCCTGTGTGAAGCTCAGTCAGGCTGAGAGGACACTGAGGCCACCGACCCCCGCCGCCCCTCCCGGCATCAGGACTGCCCGCCTGAGCGGCCTGCAGAGTGCGCTCCCAGCACCCAGCACCCAGCACCCAGCACCCAGCACCCAGCGCAGGGTCTGGGTCTCCACTGCACAGAACTGAAAGTGCTGACATGCGCGGTGAAACCAAACGGCTGCGATCACCACTGTTCCCTTAGCGAAACATGGCCACTTCTCCGACACGCGCCTGTGTCATCCTTCCCGTCCCACGTTCCAGTCAGCACACACTCCTGACTCCCACACGCGGGCGTCGCCCCCATCTCCAACCCCAGTCGCACCCGAAGAACTAACAGTTCAACAGGAAGGTCACATGGAAAAATATTTAGTAGAGACAATTTTTTAAAAATACCATGAAACTTCTTGGCCACGAGGTTGGGGGCGGGGGGCAATGCCTGGTAGAATTCCCAGGTATCTGTTTCGGGGACCTGGTCGGGAGCGTCCCTGCCCAGCATCCTACTGTGCGTTCGAGAACACAGGAAGGGAAAATAAGCTGTAGATGGAAAATTTATAGGTTCCAGTTTCAACGAGATGAATCTGAATTTTCATATCGTACATTTTCGTCTCCCCGCCCAGACAGAACTTACTGTTGTTCCCACTTACAGTCTAACTGGAGCTGGCAGAGTCTAGGGAAGGTCCTGCTCCTTCCCCTGCGCCCGTGACATTCCCCACACTGCGGTTCTTAGCGACCCGATGGCCGCTTCCCCTCCCTGATGGTTTCTCACGGACAGCGCCTACTCACGCCAAGTCTGTATTTCTTAAGATGGATCTTCATCTTCCATTTTCCATGGAAGTTTATGCAGTGATCAGTAAAAGAAAACGCAACGTACTGTGAATGCTGTAGAAACTTAGATTTCTACAAAGGCATTAATTTCCCGTTAATAATTTCCAGGTCCCTTGCCAACGAATCAGAAGAGGTTTCATTTTCCTTTATGAAGTTTCCATTTAACATTGTACAATCTACTTCTGATGTTTCTGATTATCCAGTTAATGTATTATTCAGATTCTTTCTTATACTAGTCAAAGTCACTGGAGGTTTTTCTTTATTTTATTACCAATTAGCACCTGTATCAGCTGGAAAAAAATTATATTGTTCAGTTTTATCCAATAATGTTGCTCATCAGCCACTTTGAAAGAAAAGCTGCTTAGGACAAGATTGAAACTCTTTAGTAAATTGGTTTTTAATTTGTTTTCTCAACAAATACATAAGTCAAACGCCAGGCTGCAACAGTTAGGCCCCGTTTCTTTCCTTAATAAAATTCTAATTAAGAGGTAGTCAAGACTTTACTATCAGTTATTAATATACCCACTTTTCTATCAGGTTAAAAATGATAGCATTAAAATTTATAGGGTGACTAATCTTAAAAAAGGGGTGAGTTTTGGGCATCATTGTGTCAACGAATCGCTGGCAGCTAGTAATACCTGTGTCGCACCAATGGTCTTGCTGTGTCCAACATTTCATGCCTCCCACTGTCCTGGCTTTTGGCCATGTGACTTTGAAGCTCCTCTTCCTAGAGCTTGCCTCATCGATTCTGGGTTGGCATAAGATTTTGATCAGAAGTTCCAAGACTAGACCTGAAGAGGCATCTAGGGCTTCTGCTCACTTCTCCTACACTTCTATCACTAGGAGAACACAGGCCTGGGGCAGGTGCTGGCCCCAGGAGGACACAAAACACATGGCGTAGATGTGGGTTGAACCTGAAGGTGGGCACCAAGCTGACCAGCAAACACATGGCAAAAACTCAGTTTGATCTATTGCATTATAGAACACTGTTATGGCAACAACTACTGATACTGATATCCTCCCTTCCTTTAGGGTTCATAGAGGAGTTCTGAACTCAAGAAATAGTAGCAAGATGAAAATCAAAGAATTGCTGTATCATTCAGAAGTATATGGTACAGCTTTACTGAAAAAAAAAAAAAAAAAAAAAAGACTTTTCGTAAAGTCCCTGGCACACTGGTTGCCAGATTCTGATTACATTTAACAAATGGCTTGTATCAAGTAAGAGAAAGTAACTCTGCCTGACTAAAGGAGAAAAGTAATTTAGTAGAAGGATTTCCGGTAGCTGACAGAATTATGGGAAGGAAGGCTGAAAACCAGGTTACTCGAGCAAGAAGCAACCAGAAGAATTTTTCATCAAGAAGGATGGCCACGGAGGGCACACCCAGCAGTGGTCACTTAGGAAGCTGACAGAGACACCATCGTCACTGTTTCTCTAGAGCACGGCCTAGACCCTCTGCTGACCCTGCCGCCGCCGCCGCGTGCTGCTCGGGGCGCTCTGCCGGCCCCTCTGTCCTCGGCAGTGTGGGGAGCCAGCCTTGGGCGGGAAGCATCTCACTGTCAAGCCCAGATCCTGTGGCCACTTTGAGGGCGTTGGGTGGGGAGAGTATTTTTTTTCATTTGTCTTCCATAGTGAGGGACACAGTTTTCTCCCACCGGACTTAAATGATGAGGGATTCCACCAAAAAAATTAAGCATATTTGCTGACCCATTAAAAAATAAAGCAAGGTTTGCGGCCATACTGGTCTGCTGCGGCGTCGGCTCTCATGGAAGCCATGCTCGCACTCTCCCCGATAAACGGCTCCATGAGCACTTCGCCCCCCCTTTCCCTGCAGGCACACGAGTCCCGAGACCTCAGTGTCCAGTGCCATCTATTCCACTCTCAGCTTCCACCCCTGAACGATAAATGCCTTAGACGCCAGAATAATCTCAATGATTTTTTCTTCTCTTTGCAGTAAACACCCACTGCCAGGCCCACAGTCAGCACTGAATATTTATCAAACTACACTGACTATCAGAGATAAAAACGACACCTTCAGTTTATTTATTTAGTTAGTTCGTTTTAACAGAAGTGTCAGAAGCGGCCACAAAGGCGGTTTAGGGTTAGCCACCTGCCGTTGCCGACATTGCCATTGACAGACTGCTCTGACCCACACAAACGGCAGTCCTGTATGGCTCAACTGTGTATTTAATATTCAGAGCATAGGTCACCCTGAGAAGCTGACATGGGAGCTTTGTTTCAATTAAAAGAAATACTGTCCAGAGGTATCTGCTTAGTTTGCCTCTCTGGGCTGCTGCAATGGGGTTCAGCCTAAGTGCACTGCTAGGTTTGCAGAAATGGGAGCATTTCGGTTTAATTAAGATGGAGATCTGAGGTCTTGGCGCCTCTCTTGCAATTTTCCGCTCTGTGTGCAGCATGCGCAACCCTCAAGCGCTCCATGCTCTGATCCCACGGGGAGAGGGATTGATATTCTATCAGTGACACTGGTGGAGGGGAGAGCCAATGAGCCTGGTGCGGGGAGCTGCAGACAGAGTCACCACCAGGTACCTGTCCTTCGCGGCCTCCCTGCACGTGGAGAGGAACGTCAGAAGGGAAAACAGGACCAGAGGAGTGAGCCCACTCAAGACCAAACAGCTACCCCACGGAGGACCCAGAGCTGGGCTGTTCCGGCAAGCGGGACAGTGGCGGGTCTAGGCGGGGAGGTGCTGGCAGAAGCCACCAGCACACGCGTCGCTGAGCTCGTGGCCCTTCCTGGTGGGCACGGTCCCGGTTCCCCTGGTGCAGGGGCGCTCCGGCAAAAGTTCCCGAGTGGAAACGTTCACTGTGCCACCGCTAGCATCATCAGGAGGGAGTGGTTCTGGGCAGTATCCGCCGAAGGGGCAGCAAGGGGTCTCCTCCAACGGCAGCTCCACCACCCCGCCGTGGCCTTGCTCAAGGTTCCGCTGCCTATTTTGCCTGGGCCACCTCAATAGTCAGCTGTTAGCTCCTCACCCCGCCCCTCCCAGCTCTCTGCACACACTCTGTGGCCTGTGCGATCCTACAAAATGCAGAGCTGGGGGGCAGGTGGCGTCGTTGGCTCTGATCCTCTGCAGAGCCTTGACCGATAGAGCATCTATCTGTGTCTGCGCAGAGATAAGTCTACCTATCTGTGTCTCTCCTGACCTACCTACATCTCTGTCTCTGTCTAACCCTGCGTTATCTGTCTATATGGACTTACAGACAGACACCTATAGAAATAGATAAATGGGTAAATATATCTCCATCAATAGAGTCATCTATCTTTGACTATATTTTTGTACCTTTATCTCTTTCTGCATCCCTTTAGGGAAAAAAAGCATTTTAGCAATTATTTTCTCCTTTTCATGAGAAACTCATTCAATAAAAAAAGCATATTGTATGCTGTGTTTTGAAATATTTCCATCACAGTGTTCTTTTGTTACCCCCTAAAATAAAAATTGGGTCATCTGTAAAATGTCCCTTATCTTCACACTTTAATCAAATAAAACACACATTCTATAAAAATAAGTTTGTCTTTAAAGCATTCTGTGTCCTTCAGCCTCCCCTTCGGAAGCAGCCTGGTCTGCAGACCCTCCGGGCCTCACGCTCCCTGAGTATCCAGGCTCCTTTCTGTGACCACGTACCTCCCTCGACCTCCAAGGCAGCCCTGCCTCGCCCCCAGGATTCCCTGTGCCCGGCCACCAGCCACGCCTCCCGAATGTGGACTCCTATTCCAAGCCACCCTTCATGACCTCCTGCTTCTGCCGGCTGTGCTTCTTCACGCTCAGCATGAAACTTTGTATCGGACTTAGTCTGAGTTTTGACTTAGGGATACACTGGTATCTTTTCTGCGCTGTGGAAACCTCTCTGCTCCCCACAGGAAGAATGGAGGCCCCTTCTCTGACCCACAGAGCACTATCTTTGTATCGCAAAAACAACACGACACCACAAATGTGTGTCTTTGTTTCTCCCTATCAGTTGTACAGTGATGTCGTTAAAGACGGGGGCCTTATAGTTTTCATATTTCCATCTGGCCCCTAGGAGAGGCTTTGTAGAAAGGTGGTGTTGGGTCCTGCTATTGACAATGACTGAGAAAGTGTGTTCTCCAGTTCTGACCCTCTACCCAATTCCTTTCACGAGCCACTGTGTTCTCACATCGTGTTCCTAAGTGACCTTGTCCTTAGCACCTTTTAGTATTTAATTACAGACCTTACCAGTGGCCCGCCTATTTTGCACTGTGTCCACTTAGATCCATCCTTTCCTGGTGGCACGCGTCCCCTCCGTGGGCCTTCTGCTGAGGCTCTGACAGTTATGACATAGCAGGAGTCACCCATCGCAGCCAAGAGCTACGGACAGGAGGAACACGTGGCATGTTCTTAGCAGTGATCATGGGCCTGACATGAGATTTCCCACACTGGGAATCGCAGGGGGCACTGCAGACACCCTGCTGCCTCATACCTCTCCGCTCCTTTAAGCCCTCACAATGACCTTAATACACTGTACAATTTTCCACATTTGCAGTAATATCTCGGCCAGACCCACATAATGATGTATGTTTGTGTTCCTGCGTGCTGTTTCCATTAAGCAGGGCAGCAATGTCAAAAAACCGAGCTCCATTATTCAATTTTTATTGAAGACCCAGCATCTGTTCTGTGGCAAGGATTATTACAACTGTCAGCGTTATCATAATAATCAAATAAGTGAGGTCTCTGTTTCCGCTGGGCCACTTGACAGTGTGCATGTGTCTGTCTCTTTAACGTCACTCTGGAGAAGATGACTCGGTCTGCCCCGGTGCCAAGCTGGTGGTCTCGAATCAACCTGGAAGGGTAGGGGTCGCCCGGGGTAAGCCGAGAGAGGCTGGGTTTCTGGAGTGGGCGAGGAAGAGGGACATGCAACAAGTGGCTGCCTTTCTCTGGGCCTCCCTGTCCCCGTTTTTAAAGATATGGCCTCACTTAGCTCAGCAGTTGTTAATTCCAGCAAGAGTTCTCAAGTAATATGTTTACTCGGGGTTTTGCTCTTACATATATCTGAATGGAGCTCACTGTCATTACTCCTCCTAAAACTGTTGAGGAAATTTCAGTGTAAATACTCTTGGAAATTCTAGAACCCTCAACAAAATAACAAAGTAAAGCCTCGGGCCAGGCAGTTTATTTGAGGAAATGGGTGTGGGCTTTGGGGCTCTGTCTTCCACTTCCAACAACACCCTCTTCTAAGTAACGAGGAGGCAGCTCATCCACTGGGTCCAACACGCAGGCTCATCACAGACAGACTTGGGTGAAACCTCCTCTCTCCCGCCTACTGGCCAAAGCTTCTCAGGCAAGTGATGCTGCCTCCCTGCATTTCAGCTTCCTTACGTCCAAAACAAGGTAACAGTCAGAGGGCCTACCGCAGCGGACTCTGGGATGAATCAGTGTGACTTACATAATACTTGATGTCGTGGCCAAAGTGCTGAGATCATACAAGAAGAATATGAATAACCAGCATTAACTAGTCTTTATAACTTTAAACATTTCAATTTAATATTTTATATGTATTTAGTATGCTTTAGTGTTCACAGACTTAGTAAAGGTTAAGGTTTGAACAAAATGATAGATTCTACTCCTGAGAAGCTTAATTTTAGTGAGAGAAGTAGTACATCAGGAAATATATGGGTTTTGGGGGGTAATCAGGGATAAGCAACGAACCAGACATGCTAGAGATAGTGCCTAATAGAAGAATAGTGTTTGGTGATATATAAACCTGGAAGGCAAAGCTCTGGCCAAGATGTGAATGCAGTATGTCAAGGCCTTGGGCTTTTTGTTCTACTGGCACTAAGAAACTGTTCTTTTTATTTATAAAAATAACAAAAAAAAAGTTTTTGTTTTTTTCATGATATTGATTTAAGTGTTAATTATGCTCTCTTTTCGTAAATATTTATTTAACACCCACAAAATACTAAGCATTGTGTTAGGTTTACAATATTCACAAATCACTTACAGAAACTTAGCTGACACTCAGTGTAGCAGATAAAGCGTGAGGAAGGAAGTGAGTAACTGGGTACAGATTGTGATAAGAACTAGGAAAGAACAAAGAAGAAGCCAACATGCCTGGCATGGGTGGCAAGCTGCGGTGCTAAGGAGGATGCGCAGGACGGTTTTCATCAGGGACACTCAGTTTAAGCTCGGCTTGGAAAATAAGAAGATGCTAAAGAATCTGGAATACAAGAGTGGGGGTGACTAGGGACCCATGTGGGAAAGTTACAAGGGTGTGTGTGTGATGGGTTCCATCTGGGGTTCCGATTTTACTTCCGTCACTTCTTGGACATCAGTTCTTGGGCATTTCATCCCCTAGAACTGTGTGTGCAAATCTGTAAACCGGAGCTGCCGCGCTGACTCACAGACTCGATGAGAACGGATTATAGGTGACCCAGTTCAGGGCCTGTGTCTTCGTCAGTCCGGGCTTCCACAACAAAGCAGCATTGAGACCCAGCGGCTACAGCAGCAGAAATGTACTTGTTGCAGTTCTGGCGCTGCCGAGTCCGGGGTCCGTGTGCTGGCCAACTCATTCCTGGCGAAGACCCGCTGCCTGTCTGCAGACGGCTGTCTTCTTGCCGTTTCCTACAGGGCAGAGAGGGAGCTGCCGTCTCTTCCCCTTCTTCCAAGGGCTCTGAGCCCATCATGGGAGCCTCAACCTCATGACCTCACCTAAAGCTAATTCCCTCCTAAAGGCCCTACCTCCTAATAACATGGGGTGGGGTAGAGTTTCAAAATATTAATTTGGGGTACATACATATTTAGTCCATAGCAACCTCGCACCCATGAGTTCTCTTTATAAAATATCTCACATTAGTCCTCTACTCAGAAACCTTCAACGGTCACCCGTTTCACTCAGAGTCAATGCCTGTCTTCGACAAGCCCTGCAGGGCCCTCCAGCGGGCCACAGTAGCTTCCTAGTGGATTCTCTCCAGGCCTTGCCCTTGGTCTTCCTCTGCCAGAACTGCCCTTCCCAGCTCTGATCTCCTAAACTCCTTCTCTGTCACCTCCAAGACTTTGCCCGACCCTCAATCAGGCTTACATGGCCACCGTTGGTGTTCTTACCCTGAGCTGCATAGTCCTTCTGCTGTGGGGTGTGAGCTACACATTAACTATGCTCGTCGATAATGGATCGTCTCCCTCCTCTGCTAGAATACGTGTCCGAAAAGAAAAAGATCTGCATCTACTTGGCCCACAGATGTATCCTGAGTGCAGAATAGGGCCTGGGGCCCTGGGTGTCAGGGTTCATTGACTGACTAGATGAACAAATGAGTGAATAACAGGTTGCTGCTGTTGGCTCAGTCAGGTGATGTTTGAAGGGTACTAGTGAGAACAGAGGTATAACCTAGGGCCAGATATTCTGAGGAAGTAATTAATATTATTTGGGAACATGAGGATTTTCTTTTAGTTCCCTTTCCTTGAGGCCTTTCACCTGCTGTAACTATTTAAAGCCCAAATATAAACTACACGTTAAAAAGAATCAGTGTCATTTAGCACATGGAGCTGGGCTTAGAGGAAGACGGAGTGTAGCTGTCCAGTTGGAGAAATGATGAAGTAGGAAATGATGGGGTAAATACCATGGGAAAGCCCCCCACCCTCACTGCCTGGCCCCCTCCCCCAGGCCCAGCTGACGATGGCATTTCAATGTGCTTTAATCACTCCAGGTGATTTGTGGTTGGAGACAGAGCCCATGCACCGTGGGAGCTTTGAATACCGTGGTTTTCCAATGTGCAGAGAGGTTCGTGCAGAGAGGAGAGGAAGGTTGCGCCAAGAGGATGCTTTCTACAACTGGAAGAAGGACGGGAGGGGCAACTGCAGGGAGGGAGGGGCAACTGCAAGGAGGGAGGGGCACAGGTGGAGGGGAGGAACCCTCTGTGTGGTGGACCCATTGCCATCAGTGTGAACCAAAGGAACGGGCCTAGTCAGAACTGGGAAGAAATCACGTAGCGGAGAAAGTGTCTCCAGGACACGAAAGGGGACAGTGAGGCATCGGGGTGCAGCATGGGCCTTCCACACAGAGAGCCCGGCTTCCAGTACTAACTCAGGCACCTATCAGACGTATGAACATGGACATGTGGTTTGATCTCTCTGAGCCGCAGTTCACCCATCTCCGAAAAAATAGCTTTCAGACAGCATTGCGGGGCTTAAGTAGATAGTACGTGCAGCGAGTATGAGTGACAACAAATGTTAGGATTCACTTTGCTTCTTTATCAGCAAAGTGACAGCATCGAACAATTGCTCTTCTTTTGACAAGTACTGAAATCTAATCTTGGCCACATTTTCCAGACCATGAAATTGAGGTGCAGAGAGGCATACAGGTTTATGTAGCTGCCGAGCTGCGGCCAACACCGCTAGAACCGGCTTCACAGCCCTCTGCACTGTATCACATCTGCATCGGTAGAAACTATTTTGCTAAAATGAATGTATTCAGATCTCACCTCTGGTTGGTTACTGAGGAAACGACCAGATTTCCAAGGATTCACCATTTAAAGAGTTCACGGTGATGGGTAAAAGGAACATACGAATTTGGATAAGTAGATATAACCACCTCAAATATTCAAATTCCTGTTTCAACGAAAACTGGCATCTAAGACGTATTGGAGAAAAACTAATTCCCACCCTTTGTTTCTCATCATGACCATGGTAATCTTAAAGACAAAAGGCTAAGAAATCCAAGAGTTGGCCTTTTATACGTGAACAGTGTTACTGACACAGAAATTGCTCATTTGTGTTCTAATCTGTGCTATCTGCTGAAAAGACATGAATTCAGGTGTTATAATGCCTGGCACACATCCCATTCGTTCTGTGGCTGTGTGACTTTGAGGACGCACTCACCCTCTCTGAGTCATACTGTCTTCATTCATAAACCAGAAATAAGACTATTTACTGTGAGAATTAAGTTTGGAAATTATATATATGCCTTAGTGTGGTGCCTGCATATAGTAAATACACATTAGCTATTATCTGTATTAATATTAACAAGAAAAATATCAGTAAAAATTTATATTTTATAAATCAGCACTTAAAATTTTCCCATAGTTTACAACAACTACAAAAAAAAAGAACAGAAACCCCACGTCGAAACAAAAGACGGAAAGCCGTCCGAACTCAGATCGATCACGAGAGCTCTGCCCGTTTAAGGGAAGGCCGAGAGCTGTCGTTTCTCCTACAACTGATGTGGACAAACTTTTAAGGGAAAATGGAATTTTCAGTGATAGAATTAAACTAGGAAACCTGATAAACTCGACTGAATTAAATGAGAGAGATTTTTCTAAACCAGAATATGCTGTTGCTAATTAGTAATTCACATTTGCCTGAACTTGTCCAAGAATCATTATATGATTTTTTAAGGTTCAAAGCTTGACTTTTGTAACATGAAATTAATTAATGCATGATGGGATATGGGGAAGGTATAGAATAAGGATGAAGGTTTTGGAAAGCAGCTTGGCAAGACTAATGTTATTTAATAAAATTAATTTCTCAGATAATTATTGACAATAGTAAACAAATAAAATTCCTCATAGCAGTCTTAGAAAATACATTTTACTAGCTTACTTTTATATTTTACCAACTTAAAACAGACTTACAAATTCAAAAGTTGGAATAGGATATTCTGGAGATATTAAAATTAAATGTAGAAAGTTTTTTAATTGCATTGCAAAATGTTTTAATACTAATAATAACAAAACAGATCACGGCATGAATTACACAAAAATATCAACTATACAAAGCTATTCATAGGAAAAAGCTATGGCAGTAGCTAATTCTGAGAGTTGATTAATGGTTAATATTTCATATATTATTATTATTTTATTTTATTTCCCTTGGTTTCATTTCAACTTCCTCAAGGAGAGTGTATGACATTTATAACCAGAAAATAAAATACAGTTTTAAAATGAGTCATCTCTAGAGGATGGAAAATATAAGGACATACGTTTTCTCCCCATAGAGTTAAAGGTAACCTCAATGTCACTGGTTTAATCTAATTTTACCAACTTGACCAACTTTAAACCATTGTCACTGAAGTGGTAATTCTTAGTTCCATCAGGGCAGCAAAATCTCTCTGTCCCTGTCTGACTCCTTCATGAAGAAAAAAAACGAGCTGTTCACATCCGTCTTATCTTTTAAAAATTGTATTTTAAATTATGGCTATTTGTCAAAAACTCTTAAACTTGTAGCTGTGGATCTATGCGTTCCATGACCTATCTCCTCTGGAAAGGCTGATGTAATTAGAAACATCCCACTATCAATCATTCTCCTAACGGTTGCTTCTCCCTCTCCCCGCCCCTCTCCCTCCCCCCATCTCTCACTCATCGATTATTCTATTTTAGACAAAAGATCAGACCAACCCTCCTCTCAGCTATATGCTGTCATTTTCACTAATGGAATTTTAAATCTTTCCTTAGAAGGAAGTTTCCTGGGGAGACTTTTGCAACTGCCGATTAGGGGGAGGCTAATTCTTACACTCTCCCTGAAATTAGCCATACATTGTAACAAATGTGGTTAAAGGTAGCCCATTCAGAACAAAGGGACTTTTCTGGCTTTTTTCTTTTTTTCTAAATTGAATTATTGGGGTGACATTGGTTAATAAAATTATGTAGGTTTCAGGTGTACAACTCTATAATACATCATCTGTATATTGTATTGTGTGTTCACTCTCCCGAGTAAAGTCTCCTTCCTTCACCATGTATCCCCTTTCCCCTCTTCCATACCCGCCCCCACCCTCCTTTCCCTCTGGCAATCACCATGCTGTTGTCTGTCTATGAGGTGTTTCTTTTTCTTTCTTAATCCCTTCACGTTTTTCACCCAGCCCCACCATGCCCCTCCCCTCTGGCAGCTGCGGGGGTCTGCAGTTGATTTTTATTTCTCTGGCCAGGAGGATGGATACATTGCAGTATTAGTTACAAGGTGAACTGGTCTGCAAGGGAGCTGCACCTGTTCCTTTACCCTAGCGGGACTTCTGAATGTAACGGACAGAGTAGCCAGAGTGGGATCTTGTTTCTACGTGCTTCTGTTGATCTTCTTCTGAGCTGTCCTTCACCTCCCCCTGCTCCCCTCCTTGCCTGAGCTCAGAGTTCTGTGTCCCAGGCACGCCCATGGGAGAGACTCTGGGGCTGATCCGCCTGCCTTCACAACTTGATGGCTCCTTCAGCTCTCCCCTCCCTCTCACCCATCGACAAATCTTACTTCGCCGTCTTCAGTGGTATCTGGCTATGTACATGTCTTTCTTGTGAACTAGTCTCTAAGAATATTTGTGATCCAAAAAACCTCTTTTTTTTTCCTTTGAGGAGATGATACAATTTTGTCTTATACTATTTAGATCCATGGAACCTTTGTTACTCTGTTTTAAATCAAATTAAATGAGCCCCTACTGACCAAAGCAGTGGCTAATTCAATCTGTTGGATTAGGAAGACTGCCTGTCTTTGCTGAGAATGAAGGCCACACCTCCTGAACAGGAAGGGGCCATGCTTTGTAGCCACCGGTGGGCACCATCCATGTGTCCGTTCCTGTGCCCACAGGCACTGTTCCAGCCCCTTGGCTCATCCGGCGCCGGTGCTGAGAGCCCCAGCAGGATGCCCAGAGGCCCCCAGACTTGGTGTCAAGGTTTTGCTGATATCCTGGAGCCTTCTGTAACTGGGGTACAGCAGGCAAGTGGGGCACACATCTCTACAGCTCCTAAACCTGTAGCATGCCATTACCTTCCATAAGCTCACCTCTCCCTCTTGGGAGAGGCCTCGTCAATCAGCGCCTCTCCTCCCCACGTGATGGGGTGTCACCTCCCAAATACACCCCATCACATGGGATTAGGGGGTATGAGTTCGGCCCCGGAACGTGTGTTTTCAGGCTTGAAACACAAAAGCCTTAAGAACCCACTGGTGGAAAGCTTTTTCACAAAGATGGCCTTGCATTGAACTTTCACAACTCCTGAACTGGGTGAAACCACCTGCGATTGACAGGTAAGGACACTGAGAGACACAGAGTTGAGGCGACCTGACATCACCCGAATGTCCCATTCATCTCTCAGCCTTCCCCTATTGTACACAGACTGACCAGCTGTCCCGTTTTGCCCAGTAACACACAGGTCCCTTTGATAAACAGAACACTGCCTGGGTCCCTTTAGCCAGGACTGTTCCTGACATACTAGGGGGCCAGTTAATGCCCATGGCCCAGAGCTTCTGCACCTTAATGTCAATGCCAAGTTCAGTTTGTCTGTTATATGGCTAGATGAACTATGTTTTAGTTTTAGCTTGGAATGCTTACTTTAGGTGGGCATTTAAGAAATTATATAATTGGAAAGAATAGCATGTATTTATCCTAGGGAACTTACTCCTTAGCAAGTTTTTATTTTCATGTTTCTAAAGGGTCGTAGGTTAATATAAGACCTTCATGAAAATAATTACCTTTCATTTCCTGAATACTGGCCATATACTAACACACTTCCATGAGTTCAATGCTCAGAACAACCATACGATATAGAGAAAACTGTTATTAACTGAGAATAAATAAGGAGATTTAGGGTCAGGGAGGCAAGCGACCTGGCTTAGTCTCAAAGACAGGAGCAGGGGAGCGGAAGTGTGAGGGCCGGCCATCTCTCGGTACAGGCTGAAGCGTACAGACGCGTTGCTGTCGGGTGCGCTGTGCCTGTGACTCTGCCGCACCATCATCGGGAGGCCCGTTGCCTGCCCAGACTGTGCGGTGTTCCTACGTCCTGCCTGCACGTGGACCAACGGGTCGGGAGCAGCGGAGGCAGGAGGCAGCATCCCCCTCGGCCTGACAGGGTGGAATCTGGGGAACAGAGACGGAGAGTCTGGGCATGTCCTGGCCTCGGGGTTGGGTAGGGCTCCCAGGCTTCGGAGTTCATTTCCATTTCTCCAAGACGCGGGTGGCTGGGATTAATTTTAATGTCTGTTGCCATTTTGGAACATTTTTCTTTTTCTCTGGCAAGGCTACTGTGGAGGCTTTTAGACAGGTATTGTCTATGACGGATTGGACTTGTGGGAAACACCATGGTGTGGAGAAGACCAGAGTGATTTGGAGGTTACTAGTTAAACGAGTATTTTCTATATGCATAAAAAGTTAAAACAGAGAAGGAAAACGTAATTACAGAATTAACATAAGGTCTTTCTTTGGGAAAGTTATAATGTCATTTGAAAAATAAAACAATTGTATGTGAAATAATGCTAAGATTTATAAAGTGGCTTTGTGTTGATGGGGACACATTTTGCTTATATTTTTAAACCTGAGCTGAGCTAGTTTGTAGATCAAGTGGTGTTTTACCTATAAAATGTAGGAATTGAAGAACTCCCTAAATTATCTTGAATCGGTTATCTAACTGAGGCTTTCTGGGCTCTGCCCCAGACACACTAAGGGAAAAATTTCTGTGTCTTCTGCTTCCAGAAAGACGGAACGCATGTACTTTCCCTATTCCTCCCACTGAGTACAGCTAAAAATCCCAGACATTATATATGAAACAAACGTAAGACAAAGCAGGTGTTCTCCCTACCAAGAGCCACAGAAGTCTCTGCTCACTACAGCATCAGGCTTAAGATTGAGGTAGGAGCTCATCCTAAAAGCAATTCTAGGATGGATGAAGCAGCAAAGAATTTTAAGACCACGTTTAAAACCACTACAGTGAGCACATCCAGATGGGAATCATGTTTCCAGGAACAGAAATTTAGGGTTGAACTAACATGGCAGTTAGGTGGGTCATCATTATCAGTACGGAAAGTATTTTGCTACAACAATAAGACAGTGTTCATTGAAACCAGAATTCTTAGGATTTGCAAATTTTCCAGGTCCTTTTAGCTGAGCCACTTGCATTTTTGAAATAAGTTGTTCAGAGAGATGTTATTTAATATGTAAGGGCGCTATTAAATCTTTATGTCTCAGGAAAGAAATACTTGTAATCTTCAAAACAAGAATGACATGGTTAGGGCTCTTAGAATATCTGTCACCAGAGGTTACACGTCGCCCAGCAGAGCTAACCTGGCTTCAGTGAAGGGGGCCACATCGGATGTTGAGCTGCGCACTGGTGGCTCCACAGACCGGCGCTCCATATAGGAAGCATCGTCTTTTGAGTTCAGCTCAGGTTCCTCCAACACAGAGATTTCCCTGACAGCTCTAACCAAAAAGGAAAGCTGTGATTAACCATGTCACTGTGACAGTGTTGATAGAAAAGACACACCACGGTAGGCAAGCACACTTTGACTGCTGTTGGGTAGCAGACAAGGCACTGATGTAGAAGGAGCCTGAGAATGTGGGGCATGGATTGTAAAATATCTTGATCTAATACATAATTAAAAAACACAATGAATTTGCTAGTCTACTCATGGTCCAGCAAGGGGACCTGCTGGTGATCTCTTTGGATGAGGGTCCAAAACACTTTTGGGATGGCCAGCGACCGACTGAGTGAGCGCAACCTCTGGGGCAAGGCTCTCCTGTGAGTGACCATCCGAGTCCTCTCTGCTGCCCCATCACAGTCAGAGGTGGGCAGGGAAGGCCGATCCTCCGAGAGGCGAGGACTTGAAAGTACTCACACTTCATCTAAGGAAAGCAGCACGGACAGACAGAAAGAATAACGGTTTGAGGAAGGTTTGCGGTACCTTCCCTGTCTGCCGGTCAGACCCGAAGAACTCCATCCTGGGGAGGTCACTGAAGACTGATGGCCACTCAGTGTGGCCCAATGACTCCCGGGAGGCCGGGCGTGTCTATTTATTTGGGACAGGACCAGTTTACATCTATTGTTCTTCTGTGATCATTAACCTCTCTTTTCTTTCTTGAAAGTCCAGTTTGGGTGATGTTATGGACTGAATGTTTGTCTCCTCAAGATCTGCATGTTGAAGTCTGAGGAGGTGGGGCCTTTGGGAGGCAGTTAGAGTGGAGCCCTCGGGAAAGGGATCGGTGCCTTTGTGACAAGAGACAGGTGGTAACTCCCGTGCTGTCTCTATTCTCTGCCACGTGACAATATATGAAAAGAGGGCCATCACCGAAAGCGGGGGCCCCACCAAACCTGACCGTGCCGCCACCGTGACCTCTGGCTCCCAGCCTCCAGCACTGTGAGGAGTGAGTTCCTAGTGTTGGTCCCCAGCCCCCACCCACCCCCGGTTGATGGTAATTTGTCACAGCAGCCCGAGTGGAGTTGCACAGATAATAAATGCTGTGGTCATGCGTGGAGTTGGATCGCGGGAACCATGTTTTTAAATTTTGGAAGAGTTGTTTCTTTCTTTCTTTCAAGAAAGCATAAGGGCCATGCCAGTGGCTATATTCAGTTCTGCCTTGGTTTTCTCAGCCATTCTTACTCTAAATTTAATAAAGAGATTTACAGTCTGCTTGGCCATAGAACCTGGAAGCCAGGGGCTGAGTTTCAGTCACTTCTGTGTACACAGAACTTGTTACTGTGCTTGTCTGAGTCAGAAATCAATAAATGGCTGCTCAGTGAATGGATTTTGCTCTTCACTCTTTTTGAGGGTACAATGAAGTCTCGGGAAACAAATGACTGCTGTGTGCGGTCATTCGATCAGGTACTAACTGTGCTTCTTTGGACCAGAACACTCACAGCCAGAAGGAACACGTTCTCTTTAAGGAAGGGAGGTGGTCTTCCAGGGAAATCTGAATCCGCCTTTTTATCGCTTCACCACCCAGGCAGCCCTTGCTGAGATTTTCTTTTTCATGATTTATTAATGCAGTCACATCTGACAGTTTGAGTACTTTAATTTTGCTTGATCCGAGGACAACTGTGACACCGTTGGTTGTAACCTCCTCCCGGATCACTCTGGGTATGTCAGCTTAGCCGGATTGACTTCCAGGGGGCGTCACTCAACTTGCTCAACAAGATCACTGTTCCCCCAGAGGGCCCCCTTCCTTCTCCTGGGCTGCCGCCTAGGGGCCTGGCCTCAGCCGTGTCCACTCGGCCCGTCTAGATGAGGCTCTGGTCCACTCACATACAAGAACACTGGTGGAGCAGGGAGGAAGCCATCTTTGACGTCTGGCTGGAGGCGTTCAAGTTCCGTCTCCATGGGGCCAGTCACTTGCCCTCACAGCTCCTGGGTCCCTCACCCCTAGGTGGAGATGGCTCTGGCCACCCCCCCGTGTGTTCGGGAGCACCCCCGACAGCCAGGTCTCTCACTCTCACCCCTATGGAGGCCGTCCTCCTGGAACGACTGCTCGTGATGAGTCCTTGTAGAAAGTGTCCTCTGCCTCACCGTCACAATGCCCTTACCCAGGAGGCCAGGAAAGGAGTTAAAAGGGGCCAGGACTCCTGCCAAGTTTTATTCCTTTTTTTTTCATTCTGGGAACATATTTGAAAATTTTATTCAAACACGTCTGTCTCCTGGACTAGACTGCATATTCCTATTGGAGCAGAGTTCTCAGGTCTTTGGCGTTGGATTTCCTTATAACTTAGGAATCATAAAATCATGATGCCAGCTAGGACACTTTAGGGAAGAAAACGGGGTGGTAGTAGAAAGTGCTCCGGGGTGGTAAGTCAAAGGCCAGCACTTTCCTAACCACACGCTATGGTTACCCTTCATATAATACACCCTCGCACAAACATACTGACGTAGGAAAGTTACTAACTGACTAACAGACTAAAATTAAAAAGTTACAGATCAATGCCTCCCAAGTCAAGGGCAGCATCTCAAAGCCAGACTTGTGTGCCATTGGTCTATTTCTAATCTTGTGTGTGCCCACACACCTGACTTGCCCAAAGGTTCCACTTCCCAAAGCAGTTACACCAGGACAACCTTGCTCTCTGCCTCCCTCGCAGCCCGTCCCCAGGGCCGTTCGACCTGAACACCCCAACTCTGCTTCCTTCCTCTCTTCCTCCCTGATGCGGCCTTGGCCCATTTCTGAGTATGAATACCCTGAAAGCTTTCAAAGTGACACTTTTACTCCTCTTACTGCTCCTCCCAAACCCGTCTATTCTTACTTAATTATAATGAATTAATTAAAAATAATATCTTCACTTAAGGTAATTAAATTAACTTAAATATAATCATTTGGCTTCCAGGTTTTAAAAAACCTCTGGTATTTCCCCCACTGACTTTATTATAAAACTCAGTTGCAAAACTGTTCCAGTGGATGACCTGACCTCCATGGGCAGGCAACTTCCCACGGCCCGCTCCCCGCTCCCGGCGCACTGCGGCAAGTCACTCTCCCACGCTTCCCTGACAGTAGTTTTTCAAAACCATCACGATCTCTTCTGTCTTCCTGGAATCTCCCTCCTGTCTTATTTACTAGAAGAATTCCTCAATTTTTATCCCAACTACCGTTGATCTGGTGTCTGCTCCGTGAAAACATTATGCCTCCCTTAGGACGAAGGTGGGATCGCTCCCTCAGACTCCAGAGCCCTGTCTCCGCATCTCAGGGACAACAGGGGTCATTTCCAATGTCCTCATCTGCACTGCAGTGGGAGCCGTGCAGACAGGGCTGTGGTTTCCGACCCGCTGTGTTTCCAGCTTGGGGACACCTGTAAGCACTGAGTATCTGTGTGCGCAAGAAAAGGAAATTAGGAAAATAAGGCAAGAGACAGTACAGTTCTCGGGTTTTGTGCATATTTTCAAAACCCTGACACTCAGAACTGTTAATATTGCTGCTGATGAATAATGTGTTGCTATTTTTTAAATTAGGCATAGTATTATTGACAGAACAGGTGCAGAGCCCATGGGTCGAACCCTGACCGAGGTCCAAGCACTAGGCTGGTACGTATTTCTGTTTGCTGAGTACCCTCTGCGTGCCTACCACTCTTCCAGGTGGGGGGATAACAGTGACAACTATGATAATACCATTTATGAAGAATTTCCATGTGCTGAGTATTGTTCAAAAATGGATACTTTGTAATTAATTGGTTTTTTGTGTGTTTGCTTGTTTCAGGTTAAACAAACTACCCAGAACCACACAACCATGAGGCGGTGAAACCAGGAATCGGTGCTGGGCGGTCGGACTCATCTACGTGTTTAATGACTCTCTTTTTGGGAGGCAGGCCCATGTGCCTTTTCACATGACGCTGACGTGCACAGGAGGGAAAAATAAATAGATGACGTAAATAAATAAGTAATAAGCAAATGAATAATACCGGCATTACAGAAAGTTTAATACTTCAGAGAGTGGAAAGGCACATGCAGGGAACACCACGAGGTGACCGTGCAGGGAGAGACGGGCAGTGACGTCCAGCACGGAGGTGATGGCGGAGGCTCGAACAGGACATGGGCTATTCTCTTGCCAGAGGAAGCTGCGGGGCCCAGGTCTCTGAGGCTCCGGGTATAAGATGAGAAAGGCAGCCCGTGCGTCTCACACTCCGAGCGAGGTGGGGAGTCTCGGAACCAGGGCTGGAGCAGAGGCAAGGGGAAGGGGCCTTGTCTCGGTGAGTGGCTTTTATTCCAAGTGCAGTGACAAGGCGGTGGCTGGCTTAAAGAGCAGTGACCTGATGGGCAGCTTTAAAGAGCTCCAGCCAGGGAGACCAGTCAGGGCGGCGCTGCAGAGGCCTAGCATCACAGTGACGGCGGTTTGAACCAGGGTCCTCACAGCGCAAAAGCAGGTGAACACCCGGATGACACTTAGAGCTGCACGTGCTGCGCCCGCCACTACTTTGGGCGACAGCGTGGTGTCGTCCACGGGAGCTCTGAGGAAACTGAGGCTCAGAGGGGTTCATATTTTAAGAAAACTTTCCAATCAATAGCTCTTGCATGAGCCGAGTAGGAATGTAAACCGAGCTCACCGGTCTGGTTCCAGAGCCCGTGCTTCTCGTTCTCTGGCATCGCTGAGCAAAGGCAGGCCCCTCCCAGGGGCTCCAAAACCCCTGAGGCTGCACCGGCTGATGGAAGCACTGGCAATGGAAGTGCAGGGGTGCAAATCAGCGAGCAGAGAGGGTAGGACGTTCAGACAGGGCTCTGCTGAAGAAAGCTCAGGGTGTATGGTGGCGACTGTGGGTGGGTGACGGGTATAAGGATGACGGTGTGGCCAGGCCTGGTGTGGCGCTTCCTGCGCCTGGTCTCAGGGGGAGCTGGACTGGCCTTGGCAGTGACCGTCACGGTGGGTTACCAGGACCCGGACAAGCACATGATGATCCAGACATCAGACCTCACAGAGACTAGGGAGGATGGGGCCTCACAGGGGAAAAAGCTCACAGACCGTAACCGAGGGGATGAAAGGCTGTGCGATTACTTTCAGAACACATGATGATGACTCCAGGGGCCGCCAGGGAACTCAGTGTTGCAGTTCAGCCCCTGGACTCCAGGTCTGAACTCTCCACCAGCCGATATGTAACGGACCCCGGTTTGGGAGATAGTGCCGTCGGTATTCAGTTCGGCGGCAGCCTTGCCTCTTAGTCCTAGGAGCTACGAGAGCTGGGCATATTTCTCTCCCCTGGAGCTTTACTTTGCTTGTCTGTAAAATGAGGCTGATGGAGTACGTGATGATGAACTTCCCTTTAAATCTCTAATTGCTCTATATGACAAAGGCAAGGCATCAGCAATTCAGAACCCAATGGTTTTACGAGTAGATAAGATAGAGCACGGTGTGATTTAGTTTAATAAATTCATACACAACCATAATTAGTAACATACAGCATGCCTTGAGATACAGTGTTTAATCTCCTCATCCCGTGATCCAAATCTATCCTCTGTGTTATATTTCACGGCGGAAGCGTCATCCATCTGGTTGTCCGGGTCCAAGCCTTGCCAAATGCCACCACGTCTGAAGGATGCTCAAGGCACATTGAGTCCATTTCCGTAACGCACTGACCCCTCCATTGAGAGACTCGTCATTTCTCAATCGAGTTACTACAACATCACCTCCACCTGGTCTCTGCCCTTACCTGGAGCTCCCCATTCTCTCTCTGTACATTTGTCAAACTAATAATTTCAAACAAATACCCAATACTATTTCTTCCCTGTTGAAATCCTTCAATGATTCCCTACAGCTTTCTGGAAAAAATTTCCAACTCCCTGTCTTAGTATGAGCAGCCCCTCATAATTCGTATGATTTGTTTTTCTGTGTTACATCCAGGAACAGCTTCTACCACTCGCTACTTCACAAGCATCATTCCATCTGGAAGAAGTGACTCTAAGTTCCCAGAAAATACTGTATCTATACATCTATGCCTTCCAAATTATTCTTACATACAATATGCTTTCTTTTCTTCTCTTACTTTTCCATAACCAGCCCTGATATTTCTACTCACTTATCGAGACTCTTCTTTGTGCCCTGGCCAGCGTGGCCTAGTTGGTTGGAGCATCGTGTATACACCGAAAGGTTGCAGGTTCGATCCCCAGTCGGGGCACACGCCTGGGCTGTGGACTCAGTGCCCGGGCGGGGCTTCTATAGAAGGCAGACAACCGATGTTTCTCTCTCACATCAATGTTTCTCGCTCTCTCTCTGCCCCCCTTCCTCTCTAAAATCAATAAATATATTTAAAAATTAAAAAAGATCCTTTTTTGTAAAATGTCCCCTTCCTCAGTCCCCCACTCCCAGACCCCTAGACCCCTCTTGCGTGATGATGACGTTTCTATGTTCTCACACGATACTACCACAGCAGAAAGTACCCTGTGTCGCTATCATTGTCAATTGGCATGGCGGCCTAGGGTAAACTTCATGACTGTTGATAAGAAAATGACTTCCTCATCTCTGTCAACCTCAGTCACAAGAACTGTGTTTTGAACAAATGAGTTACTGAATTCATGTTCTTCTCATCAGGTAAAGAAGGTCCGTGAAATGTATTCAGATGATAATAGTTTGTCAGGGCAGGTTGTAATATGCATATGAAAACTCTGGTGACAAATAATGCATTATCTATATTTTTCATTCAAATTTCCACAATTCTAACAGATGTTCTCTACAATTACATCTCAATATACAAGATAATTCTGTGCCTTGTGAAGCTGACTTAGAGAAAGGCATTGTATTTATGAAGCCAAAATTGTCCCAGTAACACAACGCCATTGCCTGCAGAAACAAATAATTTAGCTTTTGGTTAGTTGTGGAATGAAAAAATGTTGTGCCATGGCTGATGTGGCTCAGTGGATTGAGCGCTGCCCTGTGAACCGAAGGATTGCCGGTTCGATTCCTGGTCAGGGCACAGGCCTGGGTTGCGGGCCAGGTTCCCAGTTAGGGGCATGCGAGAGGCAACCGATTGATGTTTCTCTCACACATCATGTTTCTCCCTCCCCTCCTCTCTCTAAAAACAAATAAAAATTCTTGAAAAAAAAAAGAAAAAATGTAACATTTATGATTACCAAATAATTTAACAAATATAATACAAGTCCTCCAATGATAATTACCACTCTCTTTCATGCTTTTATCATGTTCAAAAATGCTTATCTAAACACCTGGAGTATGAAAATACTACTCCTGGCTATGAAACACACGGCCCGAATTTATCTCAGTTCTCTCGTATTTCCATTTGTCCTTTAAATTATTGAAGTCATCAAGCCAATCAATGTCAACAGATTGAAAAGGGTGCTGTTTAATTTCAAGAGCAATCACAACATTTTATCATTGCCAGGGAAGATGGTAAGGATGATGGGGCTTTATGCCTGCGGGCTCGGAGCAGTGCCCTGTGAGTGGCAGGAGGGACACGCGGCTCTCCCCACCCCCACCCCCGCCCCCGGGGCTACACCGCACTGTGGGCGGCCTGTGCCTTTCAGGGAAGGGGTCGCCAGCCTTCCTCTGTAGCAAAAGGGGAACGTGGTTTTCAATGGGTCCACTGAAGATGTCTTTGGCATAGTTTGTAACTTTTGGTAAGATATTCTCTTTACATTCTCATTCAAGAAAAAGGAATAACAAAATTAATGGACACTCTCCCAATACAAATGTTTTCACCCACACCACTTTACGAGGTTGCCACTGATATCTCTAACACTCAGATGAAAAAATGCTGACCCAAGAAGTTACCTACTTTTTTATAAGCTTTAAAAAAAAAGAAGTCCCTCTTTTTTATAAGCTGCAAGAAGAGTAGGTACAATGCTAACATTTCCAAGTAAAAGTTTTTTGTTTGCTTTTCTCTCTGATGTACAAATTTATCTCTCACGGGGTATAACAGACAGGACTGAAGTACCTCATACAGGTATTCTGGAACGTGTGCTGGGGATGTCTCCCGCCTGTGGCTTTATTCTTTTAGCACGTGGTTAGTTAGGAATCACACAGCACCCTGGGCTGCATGAACAGCGTGGAAGTCGCTTCGCCCTCAGAAGGAAGTCAGTGGGGTGGGCAACCCATGGCTGCTGGGGTGGCGGGAAGACGGAGCGCACGCAGGACAGCTACCGTGGACCGGGGGACCTGGGCTCCTTAATCCTCTGAAAGGACATGTTGGGCGACAGGTAAAACGGAGAAAAGCCCCAAAGGGATCATACACCACAGGGCCTGGCGCGGGTTGGGAGCTGAGGCAGGAAAATGGTGGGTGTGTCAGGCGGAGGACACAGGTGGTGGCCGAGGGGAGGGTTGGAGAGAAGCGAACGATGATGGGGGGCGTGTGGAGTGACAAGAGAGAGATTTCTTGGGGAAACACAAATCTAGGCTCCTGAGGAAGTTTTCTGCACCACGTGAGTCCAGGAGTCTTACATGTATTTGTGTGCGTGCCATGAAATCAGAGCGCCAGATGAAATAAAAGGTACCTCTCGGGAAATAGAAAGGTGGGATTTTCTGAAATTAGTGGTAAATGAAAGTCCCAACTTTTTATTTATTTTATGGTCATAAATCACTAATAGTATAACAACGGTTATTGCACTTATTGAACATTTACTTATATTCCAATCTCTGTTTTCTACCAATATTTTTTCATCTAATCCTTGCAAGCAATTCTCTTCAGAAGATATTATTATACCATTATACAGGTCAGAAAATGAGACTTGAAACTTGTCTAAAGTCATAAGGGCAGTAGGTGGAAGAACCAGCATTAAAATAGTTGCTTAATATTAATTTATTCAACTGTGTGTGTGTGTGTGTGTGTGTGTGTGTAACCAACTGAGCTTTACAAAGATGCTCCCTTAATCCTCCCGACAAAACTCTGAGAAGGAGTAAGTTCTCTCACCTTATAGGTAAGGAAATTGAGGCTAAGAATGGTCAGACTACTTGTCTAAAATTACAAAGTTAGTAAGAATGGCCATTCCATCTGAATTAATTCAAAGAATGTTTGTTGAATGACTACCATACAGCAGGCACTGCTAGGTTCTGAGATGAGAATGTTGAACAAAGTGACTTGGAGTTCGCTCTTTTGAGTCCAAGGACTGGTCTGTGGAGAGAAACAGTGAAAGGACCAAGACAGTCTGAGAGGGTCAAGGTCAGTTCATAAAGAACTTTTAGCTGTACAAGAATTTTGGATTTATCCTTCATTACAACATTGTAAAGATGCTGCCTCATTTTAAGCTGGGGAGTGACATGGTACAAGTCATCTTTTCAGACCAAACTGGCCATGGAGGGCATTCGGGCTGTGTAAGACCACACCGATGGTCTGAAGGGGAATCAGACAAGGGCTGTGACTAGCGTGGACCTGGATAGTGGTAGTGAAGGTGGAAAGGAGTGTGCAGAGCTGGGAGTAGAATTCCCGGGCCTCGTGGGGCTTTGGATGCCTATGCAGCACGAAGGGAAGGAGGGTCCCACTGCCGTGATCTAAACAGTACCCACGGCAAGTTGGCCGAGTGATTATTGCTGATGAGACCGACTCCCAGTGCCTGTGGCCCGGTAGCCTCAGTTCAGCTAGGTACAGCAGGGAAGAGCTGCTGCTTCTCCCTGGCCGCAGCCAAAAAGGCACTGTGATCCCAGGAAAGCAAACATGTTGAAAATGCAGTCACTAGAGAACACCACAGCTGCAAGGGAAGAGTGCTGATCTGATTTTCTGAGATGCCATTAACTACGAAACAGTTGAGTTTTTTAAGACATCTTCATTAAGATAAGTCAAGGTGCTAATATACCATAACGCAGACGCAAGGATTTCTTGCCAGTCCCTAGGAGATAAGGCGGTATTGCACGGGGCGGTAGTTTGGCAGGAAGCCGAGCCGTAGGCACCACAGCAAGGGCTCTCTTAGCATTTCTTCCTGAAACCATATTTTCTGCGCTGACTATCTGGCAGATTTGGATTGCCTCGGGCTGATAATTGGCAACTGAGCTGTTAGACCAGATGGCATTTATTTATTTATTTTTAAAGGAAAGGGAGGGAAAAAAAGCATGATGCAAATTAGAAAGTCCATTTTTAGTTATAGAACAGAAAAATAAAGGAGAAAAGAAATTGATTTTAAGCAGTTCCAGATGTTACATGATTTTTATTTGCAAAGTAACATCTAAAAGGAGAGTGCCATTACAGATAGTAAAAAAGGAAAGAAGAAATAAAGAACCTACAGAATAATGTTCAGTTGGGTTTATCTGTAAGAATTTGTATTTACAGTGAATGAGGCCATTTTTTTAGGGTAGAGAAAAGACAGAAAATTTTCATGTGAATAATTACTTTCACACTGTGTCTATTTGAGGAAGAGAGAGCTTCAGCCGCTAAAAGCTCCGTAGTGGGGTGTCCCCATCTCCAAGCCCCGCCCAGCCCACCCCATTGTTCCAGGAGCCACCTGTGAGGGTCCGAGCGCTTTGCCTTTCCCAGTTTGCTTTCTTTTGTCCAAAGCAAGACTTTAATTTGCATCCATTAGTAGCGTGCTAACCGCAGCCTCCAACAGCCTGTTATCTCAAGAGGTAGATGGGGGAGAAACAGAGAAATCCTGATTCCTGCAACAAATTCTCTTGTCCTGAAACTATAGGCAAAGAGTTTCCAAACTAAATTCTAACGTGTTGAGTCTCTTCACCGGGTCTCTGAAGTTTAGGTTCATAAAGTGCTAAGGAATCAGCACAGCTGATTGCAGTGAACAGGTTCCGGCAGGTGTCTTAAATTGGGGTTCTTGTTATTTGTGGTCTGGGATCCATGTCACCTTCCATTGGACCCACACCATCTGGATACCTCAAGGGGTTCTTGAGAGACAAGTTACTAGGAAAAGTCCTACTTCTGCAGGAGCGGGGCTTCCACTAAACCACCAGATGTTGTAAAGCTAATGGATTGCCACCACCGGAGGAACAGGGCTCTCTCATCTATCATTGAAGTCTTTGTGAAGACTCCAGGGTCACCCCAGCTATGTGATCCTGCAGAGATCATTTCTATTCTCCCCATCTCCGTTTGTTTGACAGCAAAGTGACACGTGGTGTTGTAGGGTTGTTATGTTGGATCAAATCAGAACATCGGTATCAAAAACCTTTACAACTCAGGAAAAATAATTTTGTATGCCGACTCTACTTGCCATGTATGATCTATGCGACTTTGCAGGGCCTACCTAATAGACCTAAGCCAATGTTTTCTCATTTCTAAATGTGATTACTCTATCGGGCAGCTCTGAGAATTAAATCACACATTATAGATAAATATGTTTAACACAATGCCTGAAATATGAGGGGCACAAAATAAATAATAGATTCTTCTACTATCTTGTTTTCCTTCTCTGAACAAATAGATTTTCTCCATACTCTTGGTTAGGAAACAACATAAATGTAATTGCTTTATACAAATAGAGTTGAAAATATACTTATTCATTATTAAATATTTTCTATATGCGGGCACCATTCAAGGCACAGGGAATAGAAAAATGAGCAAAACGGATACCCATCTGAGTGTCTGCACTCAAAGAAAAAAAGGCAAAATACATGAATGTACAAATAACATCATTAAAAACGAGATATCTGGTCTTGCCCTTGTCTCCCCAAACTAAAATCTTTATCACAAAATCTAGAAATCAGTATAGCCCAGAAAAAGACTCACTAGATAAGAAAACAAAATGAGGAAAATAAGCTGGTAATCACTGTAGGCGGTTGTCTTTTGTTAACTGGGAAATGCTAGAATCCGTGCATGCCACCACATGCTACCACATGCTACCACAGGCCACCACAGGCTACCACAGGCTACCACAGGCCACCACAGGCTACCACAGGCTACCATGTGCCACCACAGGCTACCACATGCTACCACATGCTACCACATGCCACCACAGGCTACCACATGACACCACATGCCACCACAGGCTACCACAGGCTACCACAGGCCACCACAGGCCACCACAGGCTACCACATGCTACCACATGCCACCACAGGCTACCACATGCTACCACAGGCCACCACAGGCTAGCACAGGCTACCACATGCTACCACAGGCCACCACAGGCTAGCACCGGCGAGGCAGAGAATAACTGCCGGCTACTCTCGCGAGTGTTCACGGGGCAGGAATGCCTCACAAGCCTTCAGCTCTCCATGCCCACGAGCAAAGGCAAAAGCACTGACTTCTTGGCACGGAGGATCCGGCCCTCGTCAGCTGCTGCACTCAAACCCAACCCACGCTGAACTCCGGGCCTTTTTTCATTTTTTGTTTTTGTTTTTTGCAGTTTGTAATAGTAAAAAGCAGGCGGAGTGCCGTGGAGAGAGGACAGTCGCATGGAATTGTTCGGCAGGAGGAAGTGAAGCTCTAAGCCTGCTTAAATTTCTGTTAGAGATCAAACCTCACACAAGGTACGGGATGAGGTTTCAGCTGATTTCATCTGGAGCATAAAGGACAGAAAAAAAGATGGTATGTGGGTTCGACAGAATCATTTCACAATTACTGTTTACAATGGTGATCTTGAGGTATCATGATAAGGTTACAAGGATGCACAGTTCATTTCATTACGAATACTCAAAACCACTTGATGTATTTCTGGGATACTTATATCACAAATATTTAAAATGAGAAAAAATAGCGGTCTTATCAAGCTACTGACTTTTAGTAGTTAGGTAACATCCACTAAAAAAGAATGTTTTCTCTGTTGATGCTTAATCATACTTACAACCTTCGGAAAGACTTGAGGCAGACATGACCACCAGTCCACGCCCAGACACGTGGGGCATTTAGACATGAGATGAGGAATGTGTCTTGGGCACTGCCACTTAGTGTTGGTGCTTGAACTTCCTGATTACACTAATGATGTTTATTGTATTAGGTTACCGTAAGATTGAACTTGAAAATGTTCTGCAAAGATGTCTCCTAAATTTCCAAAGTAAAAAAAAATGTTTGGAAAAATGTTAGCTTTATAGTAGTTAAATATTTCACTGGCAAACAAGATATCTACATTAAAAAAAAAAAACCTGATGCAGAAATTAACACAAGGTTCTTTGATAGTTCTTCTATTTCTGAATACATAAAATTGTCTGTAGGTTAGAAAAGTTTATACCAAGAATGAAAGAGTGGGTGTATAAATGAAGCAAAATAAATACCCATTAAGTTGCATAGTGTGTCGTTAAGAGAAATAAAGTTTTTAAGCTCTTCACTTGAGAAAAGAGAAATTGGAGCAAACATAGTAAAGCCAGTAAGAAGACAGGATTACTTAATGGGAAAATTCACCAAACTGCATACAGAATGCTTTTTAAAATTAAGCTGTAAGAAAACTGAAAATAAAGCAATCTGGTTAATTAGAGAACACTAACGATTTTGCAAAAATAGCCAAATCCAAAATTGCCAGAAGGTCATACGGTCCTTGAAAGATAAAACTACACCCAGATGATCATGAACAAATGAAAATAAAGGATTGCATGGAAAAATTGAGGAAAATTATAAATCTATTTTCAGTGACTTTTAAAGAATCACAGCCTAATCACTGTGTTGTAAAATAAAAGAATAGAAAGTTAAGTCTTCACTCAAATCTGACTGAATAAAACTTCAGCCTGGACATTTGTATTTTATTGATTTATTTTCATTAATTTTATTGATTTTATTTTTGAGATTCTCACATTAACATGCTGTGTTATATTGCAAAAATCACCTAACCTTCCTGGACCAGTTCCCACTTACACGAATGGATGTGAAGTTTCCCTTCAGGTATTTTAATAATCCATTATTCCACAGAAAACCTTTGATTACTTGGAATCCTCAGAAAAGTTTTCCAAATGGTTGAAAATGTACTCATTTCAGTGCTAAAACTCTTCTTTTGGCCATTTTTTTCACTACAGTTGCTTTAGTAGGCACAATAGCTGAACCTGTTTCTGCTTCTTATGTAACTGATACTACAGGCCAGTTCGCCCTCCTTCCTGAAATTGTTTTCCTGAGGAACTCATGCTGTCCGATCGTCAACAGCAACCGGGCTTAGCTCTCTCTCCTTTGCCTCAGCCCAGGTTCCACCTCCGACTCCTGCAGCCCTTCCGGTTGTGCTCACTCGTCCTCTTCTATCAAGCCCTTGCTAAGCTGTGCAGACGGCCTTACGGAGGGCTGAGGAAGGGGGTGGTTAAGCAAGACACACACTTTCATGTATGGAACTACACAGCACTGCTTGGACTCCGCCAGAAGCATTTTTTTTTTTTTCCGTTGGGGAATGTGGGTCATCCTGGTGGCGGTTGGGTAACTGGGTCACTTAGTTCCGACAGATCGTGCGCGTCCCTACTGTGATACAAACACAGCCTGGAAAAAGCTGTCCTCTGTCTAACAGCCCCACGGTTAAGGAGGCGAGGTCCGTCTCTGAGCAGTCTGCTGTCCGCACGGAGCACTGCTGTCCACATTTGGAAACACCTAGGTATTTTCTCTCCACCTTGCTCTCTCAGATCAAGAAACATTGAAGCGTGATTGCTGTTAGCGTATGGCCCTCCCCGCAATGGTTGCATCCTCATACAGAAGCCTGGAGAGGGAGATACTTATAAAATCAAAACAAAACAAAACAAAATCAATGGAGGTGACTTTTGCAGGAATGCTTTAGGGGGGGAACTTAATTCCCAAAAGATGAATGAGGTAGAAACAGAATCCGATCAAACCTATTAAATATCCATGAGAATGGTGGCCCTCCAGAGGGCAAGAATGTAAAGAAGATTTCAGAATGGATCAGACAATAATGATCTAAGTTGTGTCCTATTAAATGGCTTCAAATACACACACACTTGAAGTTTAGACATACATTGAATCCATGGGATGTGGACTGTAGACTGGAGGTCTTTCCCGCATTCCGCCAGACAGAGAGAAGCTCTACGTCTCATGATCCCATAAAAATTGTTGGTTAATAGGAATCTCAAATTGGCCTCACACAGAAACACCTTCATGCGGGCTCACAGATCTGACTCCCTACTGGGTACCTGCGCGTGGCGGTGCGTGACAGACATGGACTCAGCGTGCCCGACACGGACTTCTACCTTCCCCTTCCCCTGTGGTCTCTTCCACCGCATCCCACCAGTGGCTCAGGCCAAATACCTGGAGGTCGTGCTTCACTTTCACCTCCAATCTATAAGCAAAACCTTAGGCTCGCCTTTCTCATATACCCACAACCTGACCACTTCCCAGCAGCTCTCTCATTTCCACCCTGGTGGGAACCACCATTCCTCTGAGGGCGGCAATAGTCCCTGTCTGCCTGCCAGCTTGTGCCCTCGCATTTCCCACCGCAGACCTGCAGGATTTCATCTCAGGATCACAGCGAGAGTCCTCTTGCTCAAGGCTCCTTACAGCACTGCACAGCTAGACGCTCCTGCTCCCAAAGCACTCACTGAGCTCCCTTCTCCTTCAGAGTAAATGACCAGGAGGGCCCCACCTCGCCTGGCCCTGCTCCCACTGGAACCTCAGCCCCTCCCTCTTTTCTCTGGCCTGGCCTGCTCCAGCCTCTGACATTCCAGACACCTCCCTTTTCAGGGTATTTGCACTTGGCCTTCCCTCTGCCTGGAACGTCACTTCTCCAGATTCCAAAATGGAAACTTGATTTCCTCCAGATGTTTTCCAATGGTTACCTTTCCGGGAGTCTTTTCCTGACGACAATGTTTAAAAGTGTTACCCAAGTAAGCCTCCCTGTCCAGTGTCCCTTTCTCTGTGGCATTTTCCTTCTGAACTATCACGAATAAATAAATAAATAACAAACCTTTATTTGCTGCTTCTCTCTGCCCTTGAACTCCTCTGCATTTATGTTTCATGAGGTTGGGGATATTGATCTTTTTTTCCCCTCACTGCTTTAGACCCAGCATCTTAAACGGAGCCTGGCACATAGTAGGCAGTGAGGTTGGGCCAATGGATTGATGCACACGTGAGCAGTTTAACCATAGGAAATCATAAACTTAATTCTGAACTTGATGAAGTGAATTATAACTTGTGGTGTTAATAGTTTCACGCTGAGTCTGGAAATAATCTGAGCTTATTTGACTTTTTAATCACTTATAATTTAGGAGACTTTGGCATATTAAAGTATAATATGACATTGGAGAGTATCCTACAGATTCCAATTTAAAATGTGCAACTGAAAATTTGATTTTCCTTGTCATTTTAAGTTGAATAGTCTAAGAAAATTTTACTACATCTGTGAAAAGTATGAGAGCATCTTATAATTTGATGTATTAGATTTATGGAAGCTGGTTAAGTACTTGGGGAAGCTTAGCCTAGTAGAGAATTGAAGTACTTAAAAATGAAAATGAACACATTAAATTTGTAGAGTTTAAAACATGTGATGGACTTTAATTAAGTTGTAAAGGTTGATCTAAAAATTTTGTTAGTATTTTCTGGATTTATAAATAGAAAATAAGATAATTTGTAAATTAAATTCAAAATCACAGAATAGGATTTTGATTTTATAATATTAATGATTAAATATTAATGCTAAAGCTAAATTAACCTCTCAATTTTTTTTCTGTGCATAAAATGTACTTTCAAATACATCAAAAGCACACACTGACTGTAAAAATTCAGGCGTCAGTAGGGTGATACTGCTGGAAGAAAAACACAAGTTTACTCCAAGGTCAGAGCCAACTGCGCAAGAACACCCGTGACACGACAACTGTATGAACAAATACACCTCCTAACCGGCGCTCCCCGGCATCGCATTTACTTTTCATTCTCAATTTAAGAACCAGATGTGTTCAAACACATTGAGAAACACTGGGACTCCACCGAAACTACTTTCTTGAAGTTCATCTCCTGATTAGCAATACAGTTATAACAGATTTATGAATGTTTCTTTCCTTTCTGACTGTCACATATCCCCAAGGAGAAAAAGCATAAAGACATTTAGTCTAGTATCCACTCGTCTCTTTAGCGACAGAGAGCGTAAGCGAGGATCTTGCAGGTTTCATTCATTCTTATTTTAATCAGCTCACAAGGATGATGGGAAAATAATAACAGTGGCTAAAATTAGTGATGTTGGTACTCTTCTAAAAGTTCTGTGTCTGCTATCTCATTTAAGAATAAGGACAGACATCTGGGTCGATTTGGAGACTATGCGTGACTCTCACAATGTGTCTGGGAGACCAGATGAGTGACGGTGGCAGAAGAGCAGCCGCTGGCTTCCTCGCCAGTAGAGAATGCAACTGGGTCCGGGAAGCTTTTCAGCTGATTTTTTTACCCTTTAAAGCAACAGCGTCAAACTCGTCTTCACCGGGGGCCATATCAGCCTGCAGTTGCCTTCAAAGGGCCGAAACAATTTTAGGACTGTAAAAACGTAACTACTCCTTAACAGTTAAGGAGTTGAAATTACATTCGGCCCTTTGAAGGCAACCACGAGGCAGATGTGGCCTCCGGTGAAAATGAGTTTGACACCCCTGCTTTAGAAGATTTAATTTCAGGATGCAATAAGCTTTCACATACAGCATTTCACGCTATCCCGACAAAACCCCAGTCCACCAGGTACAAATACTGATTCGGCAGGAACATGTTTAAAATGTGTAGTAATCTATCCAAGGCCGAGAACTTGAAATCCATTGCTTTCACTGTCCGACCCCCTGGCAGGATCCCCCTCACATGTTGGGCTCCAACCAGGCCGACTTTCCTGTTCTTCATCAATGCCGCATTCCTTCCCCAGTGTTTCGCACTGGCCCTTCCTGTCTGAGAATTCTTTTCCTCACACCCAGCAAGGTTCCTTCTCACCTGTGATTTATGTCTTTCCCGTCATGGCTTTATCTGGCTTCCCTCACAGTACAGATCACATCTGATAGAATACTCGTTTTATTCCTTTGGTTCTGTTTGCTTTTCATGAAGACAAGAACTTTGTCTTTTGTATACCCCAGTGCCAGAAGCAATATCTGATAAGTGGAGTGGCTGATGCTGCAGCAGCAAGTCGAGAAATGCTGCCTTGCACTTGTGTGTGTTGACCTCGGCTCAGCGCTGCCCCCAGGTCCTGGGCGACTGCTGACCCCTCCTGGTCCCCCCAGCGGAGCATGGTTCCTGGGCCTCAGCGTGAAATAATTGCATTGCTTGGCCTCAGAAGAATGTTTTTTTTAACATCACACTTGTAAGATAAGAGCTCGTATTAACAGAGTTTAGCAGCTTTTACCACCCAAGTTCAGAGAGGCTAAGTGATTTGACCAAGGTCACACAGGTTATCAGCGTGGGGCTGCTTCTGACGAGGTATGTCGACAGTCTCCACTGACAAACAGCCTGTGTGGAGTCTCGGCTGTGTTTCCGCTGCCCACGGGATGCTGATTCCATTTCAGCAACAGAGCTTGGCAAGAATGCTTCCCAGTGGGGCTGCTGCAGCAACTCAGTCCACAGCATGCCCCTGATCATGTCACCTTAATGCCACGAGCAGTCCGTAATGAGCAGAGACCACCGTGGACCGAGCAGATGGCCAAGCCTGAGAAGATGGGACTTCCCTCGTGGGACAGACACTGAAACACCACTGACAATACGAGAAAGAAAGGAAGTGGGGAGGAGGGCAATGACTATAGACGATCTCTATTTTCAAAATTTGCTCTGTCAAGGGGTCATCAGATTTCTTTCTCACTGTGTCTGTTGGAACAGGACTCAAAGACCACCTGTTCGGTTATACTGGTAACTCCGAAGCCCAGGCTTCCGTTAGCTGTGGACCAGCCTCACACCGTCTGTGCACGGGCTTGGAAATGCATTCCCAGTCGTGCTCACTGGGCTATTGATGAGGCACGAGAAACACTGAATTCTCACTCAAGAAGAAAGTGGGAAAGTGACCTAGTTTGTTTATCACTATGGAACAATAATTACACCTTCATCCTAGAACTGCTCTATCACTCCGTGGTGAATAAAACCGCAAGCTTCTGGAGCTGGGCCATCCAATCTGCTAAACATGTATGGCCATGAAGCATTTGAAAGGTGGCCAGTCTGAAGGGAGACGTGCCGTATCAAACACACACCGGATTTCAAAGACTCGCTATGATGAAATATTCAAATACCTGAAATATTTACTTTTTATGGCCACCTGAAGGTAGCTGGAGGTGGATACCGTCCCTCTGTCCCTACGCCCCCATGGCGACCTGACATTGCTCTTGTTTCTTTCCTTTCTTTTTCTTCTCCTCATTATGGCTCTCACCAGCGCAGACCTCTGCCTCGTGAATGGCAGCGGTGATGTCTTTTATCTTTATATCCCCAACCGGCAGGCAGGCTGGAACATATTTACTGCTTAATAAAGTTTTCTGATTATATCCTGGGGGACAAAAAGCCAGGATTCCTATAGATCTACTAGGTACACAAAATAATACTCTGCTTTTTTCTACGAAATCTCTAGTCATGTGCCATAAAATTCTAGTGTTGGAATCATTTCATTTTGCAGATCAGAACATGAAATCTCATAGAAGTAGCAGGAAAATGGAATCTTTATTGATCAGCCCTGTTGTTAGTCTGATTATGTACTTTTACTGTTGGGAAAAATGTTCGGAATAAAGCAAGGACTCCTTTAACTTTGTTGAAGGCAGGCTGACAGGGTGGCTTCAAAGTGGCAAATTGGATCTCAGAGTCTGACTTTCACCGTTACGGTTGTAATGACGGACTTACATCTCTGAAATAATTTTACTCATCTGCAAAATGGGAAGGATGATATTCAAGTCACACGTACGTTATGGAGCTGTGCAGACATGAAAAAGATAAAAGGCTGAGAACGCTGGCTTGAAAAGTGTTTTTTACACATAATGGATCCTCCCCCCTTCCATCCTTTGCTCTCACTCACTTGCTCCCGTGTCTCTCCTGCCCTGCCTTTACCCTACTTGCCAGCCTTTTCCACACTAACAAAAAGTCATCACATATGATGGATTGAGATCATAAAAAGAAAAAGCCGTCTAATAATCACGTCACATTCTAGTAAGTGACTTACTAAACAGATGCTGGCATTCAAGCTCAGAAAAATGTTCCACTTCATAAATGCAAGGAAAGGAAATTCAATGTTGAGATCAATAAATTCTGCTTTAGAAAACAAAAAGGTGAATAAAAATTAATTTAACCTCAGAAATATTATTTTTAACATGTTCAAATTCTTCCACACAATACTTGAAGATACATTGATTGATAACTTTGATAAAAGTGAAGTGTGTGCACTGTGGGAAGGAAAAACGGACTCTTTCCTGTTGAAGGGCGTCCCTACCCAGCAAAGCCCTGACGACGGCCATCTGCGTCTGCACGTGCGCACACATATGTTTACTGTGCTCATTCTCGCTCTCTTTTTTATTGTTTTTGGTTGGCAGTGGTTAGCTATACTATACACTTTCCAAGTACTTTTAAATGATTCTGTAATTTCATTAACCCATTCTCTTAATTATTCTACTGAGGGCTTGTCATTTGGCTACATTCAGCTGAATATGTTTTCATTTTTCAAGGACGCATTGCTTAATCCAATTTCTTTTTTACTTTATAGAGAAGATCATTTACTTTGGTTAACTGTCATATATTTAAGCAAATTAACCAAAATTTTATATCAAAATATTTCTAGAAAAATTTGAGAGAAAAATATTAAGTATTTAAGTAAATTATACATTCTATTAGTGATCCTCAGACTTTCCTCTTCCTATGTCATTTTGCAACTCAGCAATGGAAATATTGGAAGGAGATCACACACTAGTGATGATGGGACGATGGAATATTACGCGACCTTTTTGGTTCCTGCTTTTGGAGGGACGGAGGGAAGGAGGGAAGGAAGAAAGGAAGGAAAGGATGAGAGGTGGGTTACCTCTAAGGGGCAGATCATGCCATGACCTGGCACACAAAAGTTGTTCTTGCAAGGCCCTCCCACTCCTTAATTAACCATCTTCCTCTTCTCTTTGCTTTTTCTCCCATGTCGCCTGGGCGTAAAGGTCCCGTCAGATGAGAACCAGGGAGCTTTGAGGTTGCTGCCAAACACCGCTTCTCAAAGCCATGTCTTCCCGGAGATTCTCATTCTCTTCTCTTCAGTCACATCCTTCAAAGCTACCTTTCATTTCTTCTCCTTTATAATGCCTTTCCCACTCCTTTTTTAAATAATAAAAACTGTTATTATATATCTTTCTGAAAACTCAGTAAGTTTATTATAGAAAAATTTAAACACACACAAAGTAGAAAGACTTAATTGTCATGTTCCTCATCTGGATTAAGTAATTATCAACTAGTAACCAACCATATTTTATATCTATCTCAACCCATTCTCCATCTCATATTATTTTGAAGCAAAGAAATATATCATTTTATCCTTAAATATTTTAATAGGCATTTCTAGAAGTAATGATTTTTATTTTGTATTTATTAGGCCACTCTATTGAGTTAGGACTGGCACAGAAAGGGCTGTACATATTGAATGTATATGACTCACTCACGTTTGGGGATACACGCCCACAAAACTGTCATCAACATCAAGGCCATAAGCATTCCCATCGCCTCTCAAGGCTGGTTAAGGGAGAGAGCACTGGGCTAAGTCAGGGAGAGGAAGAGGGAGGGGGAGGGGAGAGGAGAAAAAGAAGAATCATCTCGGCAGAAAATAGAAATTCCTCTTAGAAAAAAAATTCAAAACAGGAGAAATGTTTAACTTATTCTTTTAAAAGAAAATCAGAGATCGAGAAATGGATAGTATTTTTGGTGTTATGAGGCCAGTTTTAACACATTTTTCAAGCTTGCTAAAATATTTGCATTTTCACTGGCTTTTTAAAAAATTGCTAACATTAATTTGTTCATTAGCAACTATTTTCTCTTTTTACAACATGTGGCAAAAAAGGAGCAAAGCAGCAAGGGCGTATTGTCTTTCTGACAGTACGATCATGCTGCCTGAAGTTCTAAGGAGCCCAGGAAACGTGAACAGACACTCAGACGGGTCTACAGAAAGTGTGCAGTGACACGGGGGAGTGGAAGCACCGTACACTTAACCTGATAGTGACCTGCGGGCAGTTTTGCAGAGAAGCGGTTTCACATCACAACAGGTGCGGCGTGGGTGGGCGGGGGCTCACCAGCACTGAAATCAGCAGGCTTCCACAAGCTCTAGCCTTTCGGGAAGATGCATAGCGGTTTGTCACTGGGGTTTCAATCTGCCTTTCCCTGGCAATCAATCATGCTAAACATTATTTTTCAGAAATGAGCAATGATTGTTGGCCATTAGTATATATTTTGGTGAAGTGTCTGTTTGAAAGTTTTGCTGACCTTTTAATTGGATTATTTGTCTTCTTAATTGAGTTGAAAGAGTTCTTTATTTCTGCATACAAACCCTTTGTTATTATTTATACATATCCTCCTTCTAATAGGGTTTTATTTATTTGCAAGCAGTGATGGGGGCGTAGGCATTGCTATACGGTGAAGACACAGAACAGCACCTGGCACACGGCACAAAATAAAGATAGAGACATAGATCGATGACAGAGTGATGGATGAGTCATAATGTCTCATCCATTTCATGCACGTGTTTGCGACTCCCCTTCAGCATTAAATCAGAATTATTGCAAACAGACACGCTGGCCACAGAATTATTTAGCATCTGACCCAACATAAAAATATTAAGAATGCTGTTGCAAATGGGGCTTCTCACAAGAGTGGAGTCCAATTTCACAGTCTCGACAGAGTCAAATCAGTTCTGGATGATGAAATTCCAGAGGCTAACTGGGATGAACCTAGTTTCAGAGCCAGGCTCAGCCAATACAAATCTGAAGAAAAGGAAAAAGGAAAGAAATGTACGTGTAATCTGCAGACTGTATCCCAACCAGGCAATTTCTGAAATAACTGACATAAAGAGCAAGATAATCAAGGCAGAACACAGTATGAAAGCCAGCAGAACGTCACAGGAGGATAAGTCTGGTCAGTTGCATCACCTACAACAGGCTGAAAAACCACCTGGCCGCCGCCAACTGTGGCTGGCCTTGATGTCCAATGTCATGATAGCTCCCAAGAGTTTTTGTCAAGAGGCAAGACAATGGACTGATCATTCCATAAAGTTTCAGGGTGTCCCAATGTAGTCAGGTGGGCCAAACCAGCATTTTGGATTACCAGGGGTAATGGAAGAACACAAAACATGCACTGATTTTTTTTTTTTGTATACTATCAGTTGTTTTCTGTCATACTTCACTTTTCAGTCAATAAACATACAATTTTGTAGTTCTATAGAAATAGATTTCAATTCGCTTCTCGAAGAAGTTTTATTTTTAATCTAAGGTGGAAAAGTCTCATGAACTTAGAAGTGGAACATAGAAACTTACTGAAGTTAATGTTCTTTTTGTGGGATGGAATGAACACTTATTGAGTTTTTATTATGCGAACATCACTTTATTTACAGACATCCTTTTAATAATCCAATAATTTTTAATATCATTCAATAGTCATTTAATGAACTCCTAGTAGGAGCTGAAGAAGCAGTGAGAAATAAGAACGAATTAGATAATAAATTTTAAAAAATTGTTTGTTTTTTGCAACCAAGATGGACAATTTATGCCCCATAAGGACAGTCACTAAGTATCCCAGTCACTTTTGTTCATTGAACCAGAGATCCACATGCGTAAAGGATAGGAGGAAAGGCTCCAGGAAAGCGTGATTTAGTAGAGGGAGAGGTTGACCTGAAAAACAGTCACAAAACTGTGTCAGCAAATCCCACATGGAGCTTGGAAGCTGGGATGCCCCTTCAGAATGGCCCTTCTTTACTATAAAGAAGCCAGACTTCTGTACTCCTGCATCTCCCAGCTGTGGGCAGCCCCTTGGCTCCTCCAAGAAGGCCTGACTGGGCCAGGCAGCCTCCTTGGACAAGGCAACTTTTCAGGAAGGATTGAGGTGAGAGGTGGTGACGTCTAATGCTCTGAACGAGGGAGGGAACGGAAGTCTCAGTTCTGAGACAGAGGCTGGGTGTCTGGCAGAGTGTTACAGCATCCACCGTAAGCACCATTCTTGTCTCCACTTTTCATCAGAGTGCCTGGCACACATAAGTACTTAATAAACGATGGTAAGGCGGTAGTCTCGGCCACCAAACCTTACTGTTGGGGGAGAGTTGTGAACCACATAAAGGCGAGTAATAAATGCTACAGTAAATGTATGAGGGAGCACCAGCTCCTGTAATTCTCGCAAATTCTCAAGGGATAGCGTTGATAGATTTACCAATTAAAATCTAGGACATGCTTTTAAATTTGAATATCAGATACACGATGAATACTTGTCAGTAAAAATGTCTCATGCAATATTGGGACCTTATACATATGTATGGATTTATATAAGTATATACATGTATGTGGCACATTTCATAGTATATATTCAGGGAAACTATTTATACTAAATATTATTCATTGTTTATCCAAAATTTAATGCAGAGTTCTGTATTTTTTTTCCTGGCAAACCAAGGATAGAGGACTAAGAATCTCAGTATTATTTTTAAATAAATAGTAATAACAAAAGTTACCCATGAGGCAAGGAATTCAACTAGCCTTGTTTAACAACTGTTAGGACTGGTCTGTGGTCATTACCTCCATTTGCACCTTTTTGCGTTTTCTGAATTTTAGAGACATAGAAGACCGTGAAGAGCAGGACCAATAAAATGGCATTGGTCCGGTCAAGAGAGCATAAAGCATATAAAACAAAGTGGAGTCACTCATGTCAACCAAGATGGCTGCCAGCCAGCCA